>JAUIMW010000121.1:0-24959 GCA_033557785.1 Enochrus cinctus | reverse complement strand
ACAACTAAAAAAAAAAAAACACTATATATATATATATATATATATATATATATATATATATATATATATATATACAGTGAAATATTTCCACCTCCTATCAGATAATTCAATATGTTAGTCTTTAGAGTGTTTGCACACCAAAAAAAAAATAAATAAAATCCACCTTGAATACCAGCCACTCTGGTGCAACTCTAAGTCATTATATAGCCATCCACCGGCACATTCTTTTCAGAAACCAGCCAATGTTCTGAGATGCTCCTTCTATTGATTAATTCTTTGCAATATATACTACTTTTAATTTATTTGAATAATTGTAAATTAATGTTATTAAGATATGAATTTATATATTTATTTCATAGCTATCATAAAGTTTGACATGTTTGATGATATACATATACAAAAGGTTTTGTACATTAATGTACCATTTGTCGATAGTTTGCGTGCTTTAATTGTGGGTGTAGTTCTGTCAAGGCAATAATTTGTATAGGTTATATAAAATAAGTTGTTCTGGAAAACATTGATGCTGTATATCGCTAATTTTCTCTTATTTTACTCCTATTGGAGGAATTATTATTATAGTAGTGTTTACAATGCACTTATCAATGAAAATTATGAAGTAAAAATTCTATCACAGAGTTCTTTCATGATTTAACAAAAACTTAAAATGTATACTATGTTTTAAAATAGTGGAAAACAAATTTTTTTAATTATTTTAAGGCTTAAAAAGGGGTCTCAACTGAATGGCCTCTTAATGAATCTCTTAATAGATCACCGGTGTAGAGAAGTTCACCGATTTTATTATTGATCTTCTATGTAAATTGCACAATTGCAGTTAATTTTTTATTTATTTCTAGACTACGAAAATTAGGCAGTCGAAAGATAGAATAAGAATCTTAAAATTAGCTCTAGATGAAAAGAAAAAGAAACAACAAAAAAATATCACTGAGCTAGAAACTTTGACAGCAAGCAACGAAAAATTAGCTAAAAGTCTACCCAAATATGATGAACGTGTTGATAAACTTGAGTCGTACATCAACAATAAGAAGGAGGATATCCAAAGAAATAAAGAAAAACTTTCCGAAGTTCAAGAAGAGCTGAAAAAAATAACAAAGATAAGAATCAACCAGTTGGTAAAGTATATTTTTCCAATAAAGCACATTCAACCAAAAAGTGAAACAGTAGAATCTGAACTGGTTAGTGCGTTATCTGAAGCTTGTCAAACTACTTATATAAGGAATAGGTGGATCTATACGGATAATTCCAGTGAATATCAACACTCGATTGTTTATCCTACACTTCCAGGTTCTGGAAACTATTCAGCTTACAGCTTGTGGGGTAAGTGATTGATGTCTAAATTTATTATTTTTTAATTTATTTGGTTAAAATTTTAGTGCAGCAAAATAAAGAAGCACCACCAGGAGGAAATGTGAGCACTCCTGTCGTCAGTAATCCAGCATATAATATCAGTGCTGCTCTGACATATACAGCACAGCTAGTACATATCTTATCATATTATCTAGATGTACGGTTACCATATCGAATGGTATACAGTGATTTTTGTAGCAGCGACATGACAGAACAGCAGTTTTCTCGAAGAGTGGCTAGATTAAATGCTAATGTTTTACAGTTATGTTTCTCACAGAATGTGAGCTTGGCTAATTTGCATCCTTCTCAGACCTTGCACAATATTTTGCAGCTTATTGATGCTAGTAACGAAGATCTAGGAAGGTAATTTCACATTAATGCGTTGAATAGCAGATTAATTTTCTTTAATTTTCAGGCAAGGACCTTTGGAGGTGGATGCTATTATGGCTAACAGTTTAGAACAACAATTGGCTAAAGAGCTACAAACAAGTGAAGATTCTGACTCTGAGGAAGGAGATGCCTTTTCGTATGATTGGGAAGCGGTAAGCTTTTTACTTTTTTTTTTCTGCATACATATATGTTAAATTTATTAGTTATTAATTGTTTTTAAATTATAGGTCCCTCGTGTACAGTGTCCCGAAGCGACAGCAGGACCAATAAATCAGTCATCCCAAATGGTATCTACTCAACAGGCGACTAGTATGGCCGGAGGGCTTGTAACAAGTGCAGCAGCCAGTATTGCTTCTTTTTGGAGAGGTTGGACTGGAAGGTAGTTGAAAAGCTACTAAAATATTAAGAAAATAGCAGTACCACTACAATTAATGTTTTTAACACACAAAAAATAAACTACATTTTAATATTGAATTAATTGTATATTGTTACAATATTTTAATTTTATATATATTTTTAACCTTCTGACATTAATACTTAGTTACAGTTTTTACTATATTTAAAAAAAAGAAAAAAAAATACGAAAGCAACTTTTGACATTCCTGTCAAGAGAATTTATTAGTGTTAGTTTTTCCACAATTACCAACATTATATGTGATATTAAACTTAAACAAGGTATAGAAAAAGTTCCATAAATTGTGATCATTTTAATGTCTGAAGGTGAATTTACTTTAATTTTCAAGAATTCCCGGTTACGTGGTGACAGGTTTGTCATAGCTGTTTTATTGTCATTTTTTAATTTAAATTCATATAGCGACCAATGTGCACAAACGATCTAAACTATTAACCTTGCCTTGTATATATACGCCACACACCAACTCATTTCATTATATATTTACTAATATTTATGATATTGACCATGTTTATGAATGTTATTTAGATGCCATGTTTTAAAGTAAAATAATCAAACCTTATGTATGCAATATAATAATGTATATTTTTCTTCCTGCTGGATATAAAAGCATGTTTCAATTTTATATTAAAAGGATGTGTGCAACGGTTTTTTTTGTTTATGATGTTTTAAGTAACAACTAATATTGTACTGATTCTATACTTGATCATGTATATACATTACTGTTACATAGAAATAATCGCATTATTATATTTGTATCAAGAAAACGTGTTAATTTAGGAGATCGACAGGTATATTTTTTATTAATTACGATAATCTAGATGAATTTCTAATATTAGTATCATAATTTATTGTGATATATTAAAAAAAAATGATAAAAATAAAGTAAATTTGTGAAATAGGAATTTTTTTATAAGTTAATGATATATTTTAAATACAGACATCCATTCAAATCACAAGTGTATTATTCAAGACTCACCTTTCCCATTGAGTTTAAAACGTCTTTTAGATACACAAAATATATGAATATAGAAAATGAATCTCGTATCCTCAAAAACACCAGAAAGATGCACCTACAATCTCGATTGTTTTCGTGAGGTCTTATGAGCGACTAGCACAGACTTCGCAAAAATTCATCACAAACTGATACTTGTGAGACCAATTTTCGGCATTCATGTAACCACATTGCTTTTAAAAAGTTAAATGCTAAACTTGTATAGGGCCACTTGATTTGATATGTGATATAGTTTTACTATTGTTTAAACTCAAATTAGATCTAATTAAAATGGTATTAACTGATTTTAAATTTTGGTCCACGAAAAAGATATCTTACTGCAAGTGATTTACTTTTAACTATAAATTGTATTAGACAAGAGCGGCGGTTTGTAAAAAAGCATTGACCCAAAAGACTACTTTATCTGATTTAAAGTACATATTATAACCATAAGCAAATAATTATTAGAATGCAAGAGATCCTTTATGTAAAGGCTCTTGGAAAAAAAACAAGTTTTGATATCTGAATCGACCCCGTTTATCTACCTAAATATATGCAAAGCAATAGAGTTCAGCTTTAGTAGACGCAATTGAGTAAGTACTTAGTCTCAGGTATGGAAATCTTAGGAATTTTAAATTAGTAGATACTAAACATCAGATAAATAAAAAACATCATAAATAATATCATTTATTTTTATTATCAGAGTATTTCTATCTTATATTTTACACCACACTTTATAGTTCTCTTGTATTTTTAAAATTGAAAAATATAAATCTTCATATCTGTAATGTTTTTTGCTGTACATAGTTCAAATTGATATGAAAAATAAAAATGAACAATAATTTATACAATAAAAACACAGTAATAGTAAACATTTAACCAAAAAAATATTTAAAAAAAATTATTTCGCAAAGTTATTGCTAAAAAAATGTCAAAAAAGAAGTGTTGTCAAAGAAGTTATAATAACATAATTCAAGCATTTAATGTTATATTTACCCGTTTTAAAAAATCCTGATTTAAACATTCTTGTATGCAATTTGAGCGATGAAATTCTCATCATAAAAAATACAAGATAAGAATGAGCAGCACCATTTTATTGTGTCTAAGAAATGCTTTTATGAAACAATAGTTTTAAGTTACCCTGTACTAAGCCCTCCATACTATTTAAGCTAGCTCTATAAAGTTAAGTACGATATTTTTTTTTAATAAAAATAAATACAGATGTTAAATAACATTTACTATATTTCTAACATTAACTAACTTCTTTGACAACAATTTCAAAAATGTATATACATATTACAAAAAAGCTTAACCTAATTGTTCTTTATATTACAAAGAAACGTCCCTTTTCAAAACAATCGACAAATAGATGTTTTGTACTTAAAACAAGTCCACCATGCCTTTATAAATATAATTAACCAAAAATATATTTATAATTAACGTCTTTAAAATATGGAAGAGACCATATAGTAAGATGTTGGGTCATATATTTATGTGTAGCTCAAAGCCTCAGTTTGTGAACGAAACTGTAACTTCAAGAGACACTTAAATAAATCTTTTCAAATATAACATGATTTGCAAATGGCTTAAATGCAGAAATTATCATGCAAAATTTACTTAAAATATATTACCATTACTTTTGAAACAACATTCTTAAAATTTTGTACCTGTATTTAATTTATTACCAGCTTATTTTTAATCATAGGATTTAATTTTTTAATCAACCAAACAGAAACATCTAATGCAAAGATTAATACATAGGTACAATTGGCTATATAACATACAGAAGTATGATTATTACAAATCATTTTTTTAACCTTTACAATAACGTTCAAAAGATTCATAATACTTATAGAAAAGTGAAGAAAGAAATACATTCATTATATAGAAGATATGTATCACAATATTTTTCCCTACAGTCAAAGGTTATTAAAAGTAAATTAAAAATATATATAAAGCAATAAATATGCAAAAATCTTTATTCAAGATTGTAAGAAAGTTTTATTTTAATAATTACTATTTCTTATGTGTTTACAATAAATAAATCCTATGATGTAAAAAAATCTATACAATCATTTTTTTTTAAGTTTATGGTAAAACACAAGTAACAAGAAATGAGAAACAAAAGAAAATACCTTTATATCTTCTTTTTAATATTCACATCAGTCCATATCCTGAAATAAATTACTTTATTATTAATATGTTTCAAAAATTTAATATTTGAAAATTGTTAAAAGTATAGCAAAATTTCTTTCGCCAATAGTCAATTAATAAATCAAAAATTCAAGCTACCATAATGGTGATTCATGTTCAGCATATTAAACTACAACTACATATAATATAGATTATAAAAATTACACTTCTTTATTTTTAAATAGACAACTAGGATTGATTTTAATAAAGAGTATATAAGTTTATTAAATATATAAATATTAGAAATACCCATAAGTAATAATTTACTTTTAATCAAAATTACTTCTTAAGTTTAAAACCACAAATCATTTTTTGACCTTCTGCTGGATAAAGTGTACGAATTTTTATTTCTGCTTCCGGGGCAAAGTGTACGCACGTTAGCCTAAAGGCACTACATGCACAGTTACTTTTAATGGATTTCATCATCAAATAATAACTACATTCTTTATATTACATTTTGTAATTCATTAAAAGTTTGTAAATTATATTTTTCATTTTTTTTAAACTTTGTATTCCTGGGCCAGACGAAAAAAATTGAACAAAATTATTATTTATTTAATTTTCAGCAAAGGGTTAAATGAAACTAATCTTAAAAAATACCTCCATCAATTTTGATCATCCAATAAGTGATGTGGAACCTAAAATCATTTTCTGTGCACCTTTCCAATTTTATACTGTGGTAACCTCAAGTTGTCCTTGTACTACCAATTTTGGGTCCAACTATATCAGAATTCTTTTATGCATAATTTTCTTATTAAGCAGGTCCAAATCACCACTGTCATTTTTTTTAAATTAACCTTCAAATTATTGCCTAAATTTTTATTATTTCTTGAACAAAAATGATACAACATGTAATGTCGAATGTTTTTCAGAAGTTTGATAGCCAGTCATTTTAATTAAGAGTAATGATGTAAAGAAATATTTATGCAAACAGAAATAAATCAATTTCATTACTACAGAAAGATTGATTAATTATGGGTACTCTTGTACTATTGTAAAGCATAGCTTCCGCAATCAATTTTGTAACGTTTTAAGGCATGCATTATGTGAAAATCATATTCCTATTAATATTTAAAAAATATTAGATGCAAAAGTCGTGCTTTTCACTAAACAGTTATAATTTTGTAAAATTGAACATATTCTTTGAAGATTCTCTTAAACTAACATATATAAACACTATATTTTTATGAAAGTGCGATTTATCTCAGAATTGCAGATGAATAAAAATTGCATAAAAACCTAAATAAAGCAAACCACATACAATACATTTACTTACATCATATAAAAACATTAATTATATTCTTCTATTGCATTATTTGTAATGTAAAAATGAATACACTGATTTTTTTTTGTTTTTTTTTCACTTTCTTCTTGACGTTTTATAAAAGAAATCTTGTATTTAATTTATAGCATAGGTGGGAAGAAAGCAACCGTATGAGACATTATAAATATTAAATATTCTTTAAGCAAATAAAATTCAGTATTTGTAGACAATCGTGATTAAGAGTACTTTAAATTATTATTTATAAAACAAATATAAAAATCAAACAAAAATATTAAATTCATGCAGCTGCTATAGTCAGAATGTAGCCTAAAATTTTTGGATTTGTTGTCTTTTAATTTTACTAAGTGTTTACTTTCTATACTAATACTGAGCAGAGTTTAGAAACACGAATTTCAATGGTGGTTCAGTTAATATAAAAAAAAATAAAGTGAAAAAATTGTTGTAATATAAGTTGTTGAAGCTTTGTATACAATATATATTTAGAAAGTATTGTTTAGGGATTCAACCATTTTTACCAAATTTCCCAACAACTGACTTGAGTGGAATACCGAGCAAAATTCAAAATTTTATTATATTCGTGGGTATTTTTTTTTTCACAGACTGCTCTTTCGATAGTGCTGCTCAAGACAATGCCAATAAGAAAACGGCAAACCTATTTGTTTAAGTCAAGCAATCACACTCCATTAAATAAAATATTACTGGAGCATAACTATACATTAAAAGCTTTTTTACCAGTTACTGTGTATATATAACAGTAGATCTTGCTCAAAAAAAAAAAAAATTATTTAAAATATTCTACTAGAGAAGGAATTCTATGAAATTTATCACTTTCACCAATAGACATGGAAAAATTAATTTAATTAGACATTTGGTAAGCTCACACAATTGATAAAATATTATTAAGGCCATTACGCAATATTTACATATTTCCATCGACGTACGAATTACATACTTATATTTCTTACTTATGTCCATGTATGTTTCATCATCAGTTTTCATGACTTTATTTTTTTGCACATCAAAATTATGTCATGT
Source organism: Enochrus cinctus (assembly GCA_033557785.1). Lineage (NCBI taxonomy): Eukaryota > Metazoa > Arthropoda > Insecta > Coleoptera > Hydrophilidae > Enochrus > Enochrus cinctus. The sequence goes on along the minus strand of JAUIMW010000121.1, from coordinate 17,285 downwards.
ATGGACCTATTCTGTGTAGCATCATAAGGTCTGTAAGAAGATATCTGCGAAGTTTGTCTGGGTTGTTATGGACCTTTTCCATAATTACCTTACTTACATATTTACGGGTTTGCACAGAATTGGTACATTAGCCTCCAACGATTTATTTAAAGAAATAGTAGAAAAGAATAATAATTTATAATATAGGTTAAACTCACAAGAAAGTTTACGAAAATGGATTGAAAACATGAAATTTTAAATTAAATTACTCATAAAGAAACTTTGGTGTCGCATACAAGCCCTGGATTTATTGTAAAATATACCAAATAAATAGTAAAGCTTTAAAAAGTATAGGCCGATTTTATTGATTCAAGTATAATTCGATTAAAAATTTTGAGCTGGTTTTCTAGTTTATTTAAAGTTAATAATACCCTGGCACCTTGTAAGGCAGTTTGAAATAAATTACAGAAATGTAAAACTTATTTCATTTTTTTTTATATCTAATTGATTTGAGTGTATAATTTTCCAATGGAGATTCACATTCTGTGAGGTAATTTAGATATGAATAAGAAATCTCTCGCCTTTATCCTATAAGAAAATTAATATCAGCAAACTTGTAGGTACAATGAATAAAATTAAACTACGCATAAGCTTCTGCTTAGGTATTTAGAATAGAAAGGAAGGCTGTGAACCTGGATGCATAAATACATGTTACTTCTTAAACTACATATTGAAGTGCTATTAATAAAAAAAATAAAAAAAGGGTTAAATAATAACTACTTGAGCTGTTTACGATGTGATGTAAGATGGCCATGTTGTCAAAAAAGAATGGACTTGAAACAATGTGCAAGATTTACAATTAAAGCATTCTATTTAACTATACTATGCTACGGCATAATTTTTTAGGTATATTGGCTGAAAAGATGACGAATGCAAAATTAAATATGAAGATAAAAGAAATGTAAATCGTCAAATATTATTTGAAGAGTGAAGAAATAAGCCTTTTTTAATAAGGATGTCGATATTAAAAAATTTTAATTTAAAAACCTCAATACTAATTTTTATCAACATCCTTTTTGGGGGGCAGAAAAGAGCATTTGCTAGATATAGGCGATGAGAAAATTGTTACCTTCTCTAATCGCTGGCTTTGAGATAGGGCCTCTAGAGCCAGAATCTCTTAGTCAAAATGGAACCTACAAAAGGAAAATTTTAGTATAACCTGCGGTATGGAAATTAAACGATGAAAAGGCTGAATGAGATTATAAAGATATTAAGAAATGCTTTCCCACTCAAAATGACATTTATTCATATTGTTAATATAAACAAAAATTACAAAACTTTTCGTAAAAATTGCTTCAGAGATAAAGGATAAATCTGAAATAAAGAATAAATCAATCCAGTTGTGTAGTATGAATTTAACTATGAAATGAATATCTTATAATAAATCTGAAAAGCATTCAAGTTAGACAGTTACTAGCTTTATAGAACAAAAAGAAAGAAAAACTTATTAAACCATCATGCTTTATGTACTTAACACTATATACAAACATATACTTCCTTAGAACAATTTAAGGTATCCTGTTTTTGTGTACAAAATATCGATTATAACAAGCAGCATGCTCAGTAGTACAATATATTTGAAAAATATCTACATTTTTTTGTCTCTGAGAAATTTAACAGTAAAAAGTAAAACAGGCAACAGATAATTTAAGAAACAACACAAAATGCAAAACACAGAAGATTATAAGGAAAACTTTATTTAGAAATAAAATTAAAAACAGTTATAACAATATTGCATTAATTATATATAAGCATTAGATTATTTACAACAAATAGAACTGCCTGACAAAGGTAATATTTTTTGTTTTTCATACACACACCAATTGACGTCTGTATTTTAGACTAACTTTATTTTCAAAAAAATAAATTTAGTAAGACGATTATTGACGTTTTACGCTTCTTTTTTTTAGCAATATTGTTTTTCCCTTTTCTTACGTAAATTACAATAGTATAAAATTAATCTTGGTAATTAGTAATTATAGTCATGATCTAAACTTACAGTATCTGCTTGATCTGGACATAATCTTCTGAAAGTTTCTTCTATGAATGCTCGTCTGAAAAAAATTAAAAAACATTCAATGTAGTTTAATTATATCTTAAAACGCATCTCAATCATTCCAAAATTTAATTTGGAGAAATTGACTTCATAGATAATGGTAATTTTGTAGATTCTAATATTTTTATTATGTTGAAAAATATATCAAATAAATTTAACCATTTGCACAAGATCATGTGTCACAGTCTTTCTGCGCACGGAAAAGTATTAATCCATTAGATAAACTTGTAAAAAGGTAGTATTGCTATTACCATTTATGACTGATAAAAAAAATGTCTTAACCTTTTCTTGGCGATATACTTTTCTGGAACCCTCTGCTGGGTTCTTTAATAGATACTAAATTCCAGAAATCGGCACAATTGATTTTTTGATAAAATGCTTTAAAAGTAACTCTGTGCACGTAAGCGTCTTTAGCTATTGCCCGTACGCTTTGCCCAGCAGAGGGTTAAGATTTATGTGACCACTGACATCACTATAGTGATAACGATGTCATTATTCTTACGCGAAGAGAATAATTAACTGTTGACAAAATCAGTTTGAATAATATATCAAATAATAATAAATTAATTTAACTTGTAAAAATGTAGTATTGCTATTAGAATTGATGCCTGATCACTTTTTCTTAACGACATACTTTCTATTTCAGGAGTTTCCAAAAAAATTTACCTGCTAGTAGTATTGATACTACAATTGATGTCTGATAAAAAATTACGATCTTTTTTACCTTTTTTTTTACAGATACAATTTTATGGATGTTATGGGTTTCAAAGTTTTAGTCCTTTCCCACCAAGTGAAAAACCCGTGGTAAACAATAAACATTTTTTCCACATTTAATAATCTATAAGTAACAAATAAATTTTTTGATCGAAAATTAGAAATTAATGCATACGTTAAGTGGTTAAAGGTCCAATACAAATTTCATGACTAAAGACAAAAAAATTAAAATATTAGTAATATTAATATTGAGTTACTTACTTGGAATGAAGGCCGCCACCAGGTGGTAAGCCTTCGATTTCAAACGAAAGTAGTTGTGAAAACATTGTGGAGAATTCTACCTCCGAGCTCTGCTCAACAATTTCTGAAAAAGAAAACAGAGAAAGACTCAATAAAACTACCCACTTACTTTAAAACATCCAATTTATTTAAAACAAACCGTCTTATTTATTACATTTCAAGTTGTATAATAGACTACAAGAATTGATTATCTTATATGTAATTTTACATTATTTTACGAAAGAAAACTACATCAGATGGAAGAACCAATAATGAAAAATTTCATTAGAAAGTTTTAAGGCAAAGTTGAAATAAAAACATCGCGAAGTTACTAAATGAACAACTTGAAGATATAATAGAAAGATTGGGGAACAGACTTCTGAACTCGAAGAGTTATCTACAATCAAATAACACTTATATAAATACTTAAAACAGCTAAAATACTGGAAAATGTTTCCAATCTAACAACTAATATGAACACAATTAAGTGGTTAAAATTGTAATAAATTCGATGTGAAACAATCAGATCATAAAACATCTATAGAAGAATGTTAATTTTTGTACTAAAAACATTGGTGCATTGACTACAAAACACGGTGTACTAATTTTTTGATGCATCTAAAACAGTTCTAGATAGCTTTTTTAAAGTAAGGACATTCACAAACAAGAAATATTATAATACTGAAATAATTCACAGTTTGAATTAGAAATAACTTGGCACATTTTGACTAGAATGTATTTTAAGAGAGTTCAATAATATATAACAAAAATAAAAATAAGGACTAGAAAATAATAATAAATTAAATTAGTTATTGTGTATTAAAAAATAATTAGGTAAACAAGCTCCGGTTTCTGAAACAATTTAGATGAGTCGTTACTATATAGGTGAATGGTAACTTAGGTTTTAGAGTTTTGATTTTCTAGAAAGTTGGTTAATGACTATTGTCCCATCATATTTATTTCATCTTTTTCTGATAGTTTGACAGTTATTTTGTTAATTTTGGCAATATACAAAACAACATTTGTATCAATTGCTTTGTATCTTTTTCTAGTGATTCCTCACTAGCTTTTAATTAAGAATTTTCAATATTGGCAGATATTTTATGCCCTAAGATTTTTGTAAATTATAAAAAGTAAAATCTAACTGGTCCTTTACTAATCAAAGATGGCCAAAAAGTCTATTGCCATTACAGGAGACAATATAAGGACTTTCTATGTTTGTCTACTTGTATAAATCTTTTGCATTTGTGTACCCTTTAAAATAGTAGTAAAGCAAAAAAAAACCGAAAACTTATTATTTTTAAGAAAAATGGAAACTTGATTACTTTTATACCATGATGAATGATAAATGTTGTTTAACGTAGCTATAAACAAAAAGGGTAATCTGGAAAGATATTTTTTAACTTTATGTAACAAATATCAAACAGATTATTCAAAAAATAGTGACTCGAGAAAAAGAAATTAGGGATAATAAAGTCATTTAACCCTCATACCGCAAAAACTGGGTCAGCAATGAGCCAGAATTATTATTTTTCTGTATATTTACTGCTGGAACTTTTTATGCTTTTTTTTTAAATGAGTGCTTTTTCTTTAATATATTATAAAATTTATATAAAGTAGTTTTGCAAAATTGATATCCAGTTTATTTACTTCACGTAACAAATATAAACCTGAAATTATACAAACATACAACTAAACAAGGAGTGGTGCGTGATAAATTGATAAGAGTACACATTCACACATGCTACCAGACGATGGCCATTTGCTCTGATTATATATATAATTATATAAGCACATAATTCCTTTGTAATTTGGACAAATAAAAAAATGATTAGCAAAAAGAGTAGAAAAATATTTTTGCAAGAATCAGAAATGACTACATGAGAAACTTATTAATAGAAAGTGTGAACAAACACGCCAGTATAGCAGAGAATTTACGAAATGTAAAATCCGAGCTATCGAAGGTCCTGTACAAATCATAAATAGCAACCGTATAAGCAGCAAAACGTGGAAAATGTTATTTGTGTAGTGAAAAGATAACAAGTACTCTACGAAATGTTTGCAATATCCATTCATAATGCGCTAAGCATGTGTCATTTAAATGTATAAGTTAACTTGGTGATGAAGATGAGGAGTAAACAATTATTAATAGTTTTTGTAAAAAAATTATGTGATGTAATGTTTTTTTCTCCTTAAAAATATATTTGATTTGCAGAATTGTGAGTATTTTATCCAATACTACTACTAATTAATAGATTACAATAAAAAAAAGAAAAGGGTCAAAAACCATCCCTATTTTAGTCGTACATGTTTGTATTTTTATTATACCAATACGACGGTTAATAGCGCAACAAAATGTTTTTAAAATGCCCATGTTGAAATCATGTGCAGTGAACATTGCATCATTCAAAGTAAACTATTTTTTATCAAAAAATGTAACCATTTTCTGATATAGAATTGATAAAAGAAACTTTCTTGAAATGAAATTAATAAAAATATACAATTGTCTCGAAAGTCTGTGATGCGGCAGAAAATGATTGAAAATATAAAAGAACAGTTATAAAATAACATTAACAGATATAAAGAAGAATTGTTGGGTATGATTTCTTTGAAGGAAAGAACTAGATGTGTAGATACATTTAATTCTTTTAAGAACTTCCTCACTAATTTGAAACTACCACTTTTTAAATTAGTTTCAATAACAATGGAGTAGGAGCAATGATAGGGCACATAAAAAGATTTGTAACTCTATTTCAAAATGATGACGAATTGAGCTACAAACGAAAAATTCACCAATAAGTGTAAGCCAGCAAAGGACTAAATACAAAAGAAACAATGGACATATCGTTCAAAATTGTAAATTCCAATCGAGGAAGTTCCCCCTTCCAAATCAATTTGATGAAGGACTACCAGAATTAATATGATATGCCGATATAAAGTGGCTGAATAGAAGTAAATTTGTTATCTTTAAAAAAACAAATTGAATCATTTTCTAAATATGCAAAATCCCCTACATTGTAAATATAACATTGAAAAAGTTACAGATATTGTGCTGTATTTGTTTTTTTCTTTCATAAAAGAATTAAATGTACATATTGCTGCAAAAATGTCTGACACATTTAATTTTGAAAACACATTAAAAAATAACTCTACAGACAGATCTAATCTTACAAGCCAGAGAACTTGATGACGATATTTTGAAATATGTCAGTCAAAAAAGTATTCCAGTATCACCAAAGTTCATGAAACATCCTGCCCTACTTACTGATTCTTTGTTATTAATATTAATAATGAAATATTGTGTTCGTTTAATACCGCCTCTCTATTGTTACTTTTTAGTAGATATGTACTACATGATGTGTTGTAGTGATAATTTTTTGTTTTTGCTTGCGTTTACAACATTTACCGTTACCAAGTTGTTATAATAATATTTCAGAAACCGGACCTAATTGAAATAATAAAATTTAACTATACATTGTGATATCTTATAAAAATAATTAGTGTCAATAGGGGTGAGATATGAATTATTTGTAAACATTTTTTCATCATCAACGTTGTTGTTTTTCTAAGATTATGTGTTCGTCATTATTATTGGATAACAAATCAATTGCACGATAGGTGATAATAACAAAATAAAAATGAATATAGAACAAAACAAAAAAAAACTACGTAAAGCACAAGATGTATGGTTAATATTTTCAAGTCAATATAACCACTAAGGATTATAATAGTCATAGCAAATATTCTCTAAATTGAGACATTTAAAAGTCAACTATTGCAAGATGCAAAATAATTTGAAATTAGATATTTGTAGTTCAATATACCACGAATTTAAATTTTAATGTATATAAATAAGCACTAATAATTTAAATTTCACCCCTAGTTGTTAATACTGAAGAATCACATATAATATTGTCAAATATTGGTCATCTTCGTGCATTTCAGATAAGCGTAAGGGTTCGTAAGTTTACATTTATATCTAAATCTATTGTCACATTTTCTATAAAATATTTTCAAATGGACAACATCAATATTGCTATTTGTATTATTATCGTAACAATTTTAATAGGCTTTGGTTCATAAGATCATTGTTTTGTCATAGCAATAATTTATAAATACTTGGAAGACAATATAAGAAAAAATAGGTTTGTCAAAAAATGGAATATATATATTCTTTTACAAGGATAAAAAACAATGGAAGTATGGTTATTTGGCAATGTAAGGACATTTTTTTTTGGAAGGCACCATTCTTTTCATAGAGCAATGTTTGATTGGGTTCGGAACTGTAATAAGAATATTATTTAAAAATTAATTAGTAAATAAGTAGAACCTATCACAATTCGATATTTTCATTGTAAATAAAAATCTCGAATTTTTAAGACTAGATATATGTTTGTGTTTGATGTAAGTTGAGAAAGTATGGGAGCAATGACATAAAATGTTAAAAAAAACTTTGACAATTCAAAAAATTAAAACAACCTTTCATGCGCCTTTCTATTGTTGCATGTAACTCCTCTTCAGCTCGCCTTGCTTCTTCCGAGGGTGAGGGGGCTCCAGGGAACACAACTAATACGATACTCATGTTATCACGACTACCCTGAAAAGATAACAAAAAATTAGTATGACAAAATAAATTTCTTTACTACAATAGCAAAATACATAAAACACATTTACCTTAAATAAACATGTATCAATGACTTGACTGGTAACTTCTTCTAAATCATGCGTAAGCATGAGACGATTGTGAATAAATTGGCAAAGATCCTCGTTGCTCATGACATCCCATATCCCATCACAAGCCAAAACTAGGAACTCGTCTAAGCTATCATCTCGGTCCCTCACAAAGATTTCTGGTTCAGGAGATACCAGCTGTTCGCAAGGACCTCTTCCCTCCACGTTTTTGTACTCAAAGTCGCCTAAAGCTCTACTCACGGCTAAACTACCATTAACTCTTTGTATCATGACTGTTCCACCTGCCTTGACTATACGTTCCCTTTCAGAGGGTAATCCAGGCTTATGGTCCTGAGTAGTAAACACAGGGCAGCCTGACCGGCAAAATACAGCCCGTGAATCCCCACAGTTGGCTACGTATATAAGACGAGGCGATACGAAAGCGCAAACAGCTGTTGAGCCGCTTTTATCTTCACCTGAGGATAGTTCTGGCAAAGATCTCATATTCTTATCGAGCTGCAGGAACCCATTATGAATGCCTTTCATTACATCTTCTTGAAATTCCTCCGTTGCCATAATTGTGTCTAAAAGATGTTCCGCACAATGCGCCGACACTTTAGCACCGGCGTGTCCATCAAACACAGCAAAATACGACCAGTCCTTGAGGGCTCCACCTAGATTGGTGCGAGCCATGTGTGCGTCTTCCATGTCGATTCGCCAGCCTTGCATGCTGGCGACACCGAACTTGAGCCCGTTTCCTTCCCCATGGTCCAGAAGTTTATCTGTCTTTGGCTTGTCTAAAAATGCTCCCATACTTTCTCTTTTATTATTTTAGTTCAGGGTCACCTTTATCGCAGCTTCATTATTACTAGAGATGAAACATATCTAAAAAAAAATAATAATAAATTAGTCTGAAGAAGTTTGTATAAAAGGACTTACTAAATAGTATTAAATTTTCATAATACAAATAACCATAAAATTTAAAAGAGCTGTTGGTTAAATGCTGATAAAATGAAGATAATGACTACACAGATAAAGTAACAGTTATTAACACTTATATAAAGCAAGATAATGTGAATCTAGATGTAGATTCTACATTTTTTTTGTAAGCTGACACTTAAATGGTTACCTACTTATTACAAAGTAAAATGCTATTTCAGTCAAGATTGATGCTTTAAAATTAGAATTTATAATAAGTGTCAATAACAGATAAGTAATTGATATAGTTTAAATGCTTGTCATGCATAATGTTTTTGTCGGTGCGCTGCATGATTTTTTGCATGTCTATGTTTGATGGTTTGTAATAAAAAATATCTAAATGAACTTTTTATGAATATAAATGTATAAAAGAAATTTTGGTATGTTATCCTTGATTATAAAACATATTTTAGAGACAAATATATTATGCCCATAGAGTAGTCTGCGATATGATTTTCATATTGTGTGTTTCATACTTGTGAATTTATCATTTTTGTTGCAATGAAAAATCAAGTTTTTGAAAAATACTAATTCTGATCGTAAATTATATTACTAAACTATATTAAAAACTTCAGTGGGTTTTTGACATTTTGCAGATTGCAAATAGGTACACAAATTTCTATATTTGTTTTAGAAAAATAATTTTATTGTAGTGGAAAACATGTACAACGCTTCAATTTTATCAGTTTAATATTTTAAATTGATGTAGGCATTTTTTCAGCTTCTTAAGAAATCTCATTTACGTAACCGCTGACGTCACTAGAGTGATAACAATGTTACCAATCATTTTTATTCTTAAAAAAAAAATAACAAAAACTTTTAATGACGTCCTGTATATGGTTAATTAATAGGAGATGTTTATATAATTATTTCTGGACAGAATCATAACAAAATATTCTTTTGCAGTACAATCACACATTAACAAATATACCCAGGTACTCATAAGTAGAAGAGAGGTACCAAAGAAAAAGGGTAGGACACGGAGAGACCAAGCTGCTTGCTTTGTATGAGAATTTTTTAAAAGAAATTATAGCTTAGGCAATTTTATTCATATGTTCGTCTCCATATGAATGAATTCTGATTATATCTTCTCATAATCATAATCAGAATTCATTCATATGGAGACGAACATAAAAATATGGATGATTCATATGAGTTTTTGCATATGCTATATTTATCTTATCTAAAAGACATATGCGAGTCGTTCGTGGTAATGTGTTAATATAAACTAGAAAAATAGTGTTGAAGAAAAACATAACATAATCTAGATTATTTCAGGTCCTTGAACTTTTTAATGTTCAATTGGTATTTGTATAAGGAAGATATAAGCAAGGACCCTGTAACTCCAAAGCAGCAAGTAGCTGTAGTATTTAACACTAAGAAGGTCTATTATGTAAAGAAGCAATAAATAAAAAAGCCTCTTTAGTATTAGTTCGAAATACTGAAGACAATCATAAAGGCAAGAATTGTAGGTACACATACGCCCAACTCTGTAAATACCCTGCACGTAATTTTTTTATTTTTCAAAGAAAAACCTAATTTAATGAATTCTTTAAGTGCCAAATTTTATATTTATCTATATGTATTCAGTTAAATTTCAATTGCGATTAATTTACAGACTTGAAAAACTGCATCAAAATTTTATTCATCACTATAGCTTAACTTATGTCTCCTATTATTTAAAAGGCATTACATCAAACAAAATTTTTCAAGGCTTAGTAAATGTTAATACTGTTATAACACCCGCTAAAATAAGAAGGACTATGCCCTAGTGAAGCTGTTCAAATACTAAGAAATTTTATTTCATTATGGCATGAATTTGAGTCGAAAAAGGACTTTGTAAAATATAAACCAATTTTGTATGTAATCATTTAATTATAATGAATTTTTGTGAAAACAGTACATTAGTGTGGTTTTTTAAATGCATTTCCCGACGATAATTGATCCATTTGTGGATCAATTACATTTAATTTTAATTTGTAACAATGTAGCCATTTGAGCATGATAAAGAGCATTTATAAATGAAGTGTATATGTAAATATGTATTTGTTGCTTTAAAAAATGTCAAAATAAAAAAGCAATAAAACACATCTAAATAAACTCCTTTATAATTTGCATATATAGTATAACTTTAAATGAGTTTTAAGCTAATGTTAGCAGCAAATATATGAATTATTTGTTTTCAGATTACATAATGTTATTACTTTAAATTTTGAGATATGCCATGAATGAAATATGTAAAACGTCAAGTTATTTTTTACATTGTGTAGCACAACTATATTTTTTTATAAAAAGTATATATTAAATTGTACCTTGCTCCAGTTAATCCAAGATTTATTAACACTTTTCTAAAATTTGATCGATAATGTCAGTATTTGTAACTTTAATTTTGACAATATATCAAAATTTGTATTTTACAAATGAATATAAAAATAAACAAAATATTTTTGCAGTTGTCAAAAATGCATTCGACATACTAAAAATTTTAGTAGTTTAGTTTGGAAAGAAAATCCCAGAATATATGTTTAAACTTAGTAAGTGAATAATTAATAGATATATATCGCAAGGATGGTGACAAAATTTTAATTTTCCAACTAGTTTACAATGTGCCGAAAATAACATATAATTTTCTTATACACGTCGGTTTGTTTTGAATTAAGTCTGGTGCCAAAACACATGTTCTATGACTTAAATATGTTTATTTGATACTAGTAATAGTTTTTATTTTTATTGAAAATTGAAAAAAATCAAATATTTTTCTGTCATTAACCTGGGAGTGGTCGCTATATGAGATTTTCTCTTACATTTTTTTAAATCCTTGATAATTTCAATATCAAAGGTCTGTCAGCCCTAACCTTTTGAAAGAGTACTATACAGTTGTATACGACTCTCTTCTTGGAATGCCCTGCATAGCCCCGAAATATTTTCTCATTTTAGTTTTACATGTCTTCAAGACACACAAGAAGAGTCACATCCTCTGCCGATTAAAAAATATTTGCCTAAAACATATGGCATTCGTATGTGAAAATTGCTGTAATGCAAAAGTGTTTTTTTTTGATGATTTATTAATAAAATTAATAATAAATAATATCTTCACAGCATTTTACTTAATAATATTTCCTTAAACCCTCATAAACCGTTTTATAATGTACCATGAGAGGAAATCTCATGCGCGACCACTCGCGTTCCAACTAGCGATCACTGACGGGTTAATTCAGAACAAAATAGCAGGTCATAATTCCTAGACTGCTTTTGCTGTTTATCGCCTAGGACTTATGACTTCTCAATATTTTATTCTAAAAGGAATAGAACTTAATGGTGGATGAGTTACATAGAATTGAAGAAAGTGGTGATCAGAAGTCACTTCTCGAATGCAAATTGTTAAGTGTCTTTAATTTAAGGATTTGAATAATCCACCACTCTTTTGTATTAAACAAAAAGATTCCCAAAAGATTAAAAATTAAAATATAAAGAAAATTGTTAAAAAATAGTCAGAATAATATACGAGTTGTAACTGTCAACGTATGATGTGAAATATATGAAGCACGTCAAAGGAGATCAACGTTTACACTGAAAGTAACCAAGAGTGAACTATTAATTTATAACAAGTGTAACTGAAATTGTCTACATTATTAATCTGAAAAAGCAGTCTTTCCTGGAATAAATATGAAGCTTAATGTAGAATACAATACTAAAATTCTTAAGTACTCCCAAGGTCCATTTCTTTGGAGATATGAAATGAATCTCCATTTGTATTTTTCTTTCTATCAAAAGTTGACTTAAATGCACATACATTGTCTCTGTTTCAAAACAGCTCATTGTCTTACAAAACCTCACCTAGAATGCTATTGACACGTACCTTCAATGTACTCTAAAATTATTTTATGTATTACGTTCTGATATATTCATACATTTTTGTAATGTCATTTCATTATAAAGAAGAGAAGTTGCAATATATGGCAAGAACCAGTAGCATTCAATAATATTTTATTAATTAATTACATCAAACCTCAATTATACACTAGTAAATCTAAAATATTAAGTTTTTAATGAACACCGAAGTGATCGTTATAAAAACAGACATTGCGATGTGTAAAATTGATTAAATTGACAGAAGATGTAGAGTTATTACATTTCTTTATATTTTAAAATTTTGAATTAACATAAACATATTATTTATTTATATTCAACTCCATACAAGTAACTGTTAATGCATAAACAGAGCGTGAAAATGATATTGTTTCGATGCAGCCAATATTTATTAGAAATTATTATTGAAATCCTAAAAAACATTGATGCAAAAAGCACAAAAAGCAAATAATGGATTTAACACCCTTTTAAGGTAGAGGGCCTATACTAAAGGGAATATTTATAGAATAAAATACAAATAGATCTGTTTACCAGAAATTTTGACAGTGCAAAATTAAATGTTCCCCACGAAAGAAAGGATACGTGAGGTTAGAAACACTTACCTTAATACTATTTATTGGCAGAATTTCTCTTTATATAATACGGACATATCAGAGTTTTTAATAATAAACATACAACAATAAGTGTAAAAATGGCGGATTTAAAATACGTTACGCGTGCGCCTTCCTAAAAATAGAACCATAAGTGACGTAATTTTCAACCAATGAATAATTTTCAGCTGTTCAACGGGACTTGGCTACGTTCGAAAACTTTCCCAGAAAGTTCCACGAATTCAAATAATCACTTACGACTGAAACTGACGAGTTCCTCTAAATTTATAAACAAATTTAGTGAACATAATTTGTGTAAACATTACATTGCGCTTATTCAAAAGATATATTTGACGCAGTTCTAACCGTCATTAACGAGTATAATGTGGTTATATGACTCACCTCTTTGTTTTATTACCCCTATGATTTAATTTATTTAGATCATGCGTATGTAACTGAATTTAAAACACAAAATGTGTCGAATTTTTGCACTTTTATTCACGTTTATTTTCGTGCATATGTACGTAATATTCAATGATATTTAGTAATATCGCAATATTAGTGTTTTAATTTGCGTAAAAATCCAAAAATTATATGAAATCTATCAAAAACAACAGATTATGATACTTTTAGTTTCATAAAACAATAACATTTGTAATAGATGCAAGTTTATTGTACGGCAATTCAATGAAACTTATTCATAAACGCAAATTTTGCATAACATAAAATGCTTCCATTCATTACTAATGAATGAGCAGAATTTGACTTGTGGAGCGCAGCCTACCTGAGGCGCTAAATTTAACTTTTGTTATTCTGAGCTATTGGAACCGATTTACTTAACATAAATAAAGTTAATTGAAGAATAGGCTGTTCGAAAAAAAGCAATTTAACTTGATGCTGGATAGCTTATGTAATGCTTAATTTACATTTACCCGCACAAAGTATGTTAGCTTATATCTGTTTTATGATAGGTTTAATGATTGATGTAGCGATGGCAGCTTTATCTATATGTTTACCTAGGGAACCGAGATTACTGTCTATTATTAAGTCTAAATAATATTTACAATACTATTATGTTTTTAGATATAAAGCAACCCACTTATTTTTCTTGTCGATCGCTAAAAATAGGTCTACCTGGACTGTCGATTTGTTAGGGCCGTAGAAAAGTGCAGGCAGTATCTAAAGTGTTTCTCGCTCTGAATCCTAACTCAGATACTATTATAAAACGTGCTGTTGCTCATTTTTTCAATAAAAATAGTATTACTGGGAATGATCTGAAAGTATATAAAATAATTAAATTAGGATAATATAGAAATCATTAATGTAAATCTACCCTTTGTTTTTATCCTTGCAAAGAGATTCGAAAGTGTGTTCGTCTTTGTCGTGAGTCTCCTACATATTTTATATTAGAAATAATAAAATGTAGACGTAGGGATTTTAATAAAAACTTTTTGTACATTTCCGCTTGTTGGGTTGCCTAAACAGGAGCATTGAATTTTTTTTTCTGTAATTACAGATAGGATGTGTCCCTTTTGCGAGTTCATTGCCATACTAATATGTAGTATAATGAATGCATTATACAAAATGTAACCATATATATTTTAAACGTTTGAGATCTGGGAAGTCCATACTATAATTAATGCGCAATAAGGTACAAAGTTGGGTAAAAAGTAATAGAAATCAGTGTAACAACTACGCAGTATGTAATACATTATCTATGAAAATGTATTCTGTATAATGTTTTAATCTAAAATTTTTGTTTGATAAGCTGGTAGTAATGTTGTTATTGGGTAAAGGACATGTGGAAACGAAAAACTTTTTAACCTACGTGAAACTGTGCTACTTAAACTGTACTACCTCACAACTTAGAAAGCAATGCATCCAAGTATTTTTTTTTAATTTTAAATAACTAGAATTTATTAATCCATTGGAAGGGAATCCTCAAACGTTTATAACTTAGAGAAACGGTGCGGGACATATGCGGACACTGGGCCGTGTTGCCAAGCGAGAGTCGCATTCTATGCGCTGTCGTTGGTTGTGTGTAACATAATTTGGCACTATTCTACTTTAGCACACCCAGTATGGTGTGGTAACATTGGAAATTGAAGTGTTGCCATATTTAAATAAATGCTTCTTATTATTTATTTAAGTGTTGCCATTATTAGATTCCTAACCTCTAAATCTATCTAGGTTCTTTAGCACAATTTATTCCGTAAATTTCAACCCATAAAGCCATGATTTTTAACCCTTTTTAGCAAATCTGGATCTTCATTGACGTCATTCAACAAGCAATTTTGGTGTTCCAAAACCTTTACAGCCACACGTTTCATACCCAAAACGCTCGAAAATTTCATGGCATGACATAACCGATATACCGACATCTCTAATAGTGATACGATTCTCTTTAACGATGTTCTTCACTATTTCAACATTTTACTCGGTTGTTGACGAGCTGGGGTGTCAATTCAAGTCATGTATTAAAAGTTTAGGGTTGGGATCACAGTAAAACTCGCACTTATGCGTCTTGCTCCAGGTTTTTCTGCACCGAGTATAATAAAATAACCTATTTTCCTCTTATAGAGTACTGATGGTTAGAGCTATTTGTGCTGATGGCGGTCTTATTTTTGTGTTTCAATCTACACGTCTAATTTGCCTTAATGTTGCCCTAATTGCTTTTTTTTTGCAGAACCATTATCATATGCGGGTTTGGGCTAGCTACCCATTTAAGCTTTCAATATGCAGCTATCGAATGAAAATTTGCATAATACAATGAATCTTAACGCAGTGTAAATTGGCTAATCTTCTTGTTTGCTTAACCAGTTCGCTTTTCTATTGACAATGTTGCTTGTCTGTATATTGAGAGTTGCCACTCTCGCCAAGAAGGCCATCAGCATACACCATGCAGCTATCTTTAAAAGTTTTGAGAAGGTCGTTTACATTTAAACAGTACGGGTTCCAGGACTGACCCATGACCGGTGAAAGCTCATACCTCGTATAAACACTTTTTTGCATCTTCTGGACCTTTTGTGAAGAGCTTGTACCATTTATAAACATCTGACTCAGGCAAACCCTCGAAGTTCATTTCAATAATATCTGCATCGCTTAGTGTAAACAAATCAATATATTAAATTGGGAAGACATGTCCGAGGACGCGGTAAGCAAAATTGCGAGCACATGTAGCTATATTTTAAAACAATTTTACGAAGCGAAGCAAGTATCATTATCTTGAATTGCGAGAAGCGAATATACCAGCAGCCCATTTGCATTTCTTTACATGTTCAACGACGTCTATTAAACATCATTTTGATCTTTCCTATATTAATCTTCAGTCCAAACTCTCTGCTTGCTGTGTTAAGTTCCGTCATAAGATCTTGCAATTCAAAGGCATTATGAGCAAACAGCACAATGTCGTTTGTAAATCTTAAAATGAGTAGATGTTGTCCATCAACGCGTATGCCCTTGTTACTTCAAGTATAAAATATTAAATAATACTAAATTCCAATGCTGCTGTAAACAATTTTGGAGAACAGTATTACCCTATCGTACTACATTTATTATAAGGAATCTTTCAGTTTCGTCATGAAGTTTAATTGACGACGTTGCAGTATTGCGATAGTTTTCACAGAGTCGAAGGCTTTTTTGGGGTCAACAATTGCACAACGCAGTGGAACGTTATACTCCTGGCATCTTTACATCAACTCACATCTCACATACTGTAAATATGTGATCCATGGTACTGTATGAATTTCGGAATCCTTCCTGTTCCCTAGGATGAACCGAGTTCATTTGAAAAGTCGGTTCGCGATAACTTTTGAAAGCACCTCATATGCACTAAACATCACTTGGCTGCTTTTCAATAGGCAGTTCTTTATGATGTGCGACAATTTTTGTTTAAAGAACCATATTTTAATTAGCAGAAGCAAACTTACTGTAACGAACGATTTCCGACCGAAGAACACAATGGAAACGTATCGAAGGTCTAGAAGTTCTAGAATTCGAATTTGCGAGAACTCGCACGACGATATAAAAGCGGACCGAAGCGGCAGTTATTTAGTCAGCTGGACAGACGCGTCGAGTTCGCCGAAGTA
>JAUIMW010000120.1:0-24993 GCA_033557785.1 Enochrus cinctus | reverse complement strand
CACTTAACGACTTTTACATGTTTTTTGTCGTGACAGGAGCTGATGTTTAATCCATAAATAAAATAAATAATTTATAATAACAAAATGAAGAAGGAGTAAAAAGTTACTTTTTAATTAACGTGCCAACTCGCGTGCACATTGATAATTGTTTCCAATATAAGAATGTAATTCTTTTGATAAATAAGAATGAGGCAGTACAAGCAAAAACCTGATCCTCTCATTAGACCAAAATGTCTAATTAACGAGACAAACGCGAATTGGACTGCGGTGACCGAGATAGTGCACAGACGTGTGAGCTTCTTATTGCCATATCGGTGCAAGACCGCAGGATTCTCGACACACTAAGAATTACATAAACACATTTTATTCCATATAAAACCTTTGTTAATTGCATTCGAGAGTAATAGGACCCAAGAGATCGGTCAACAATTATAATTTTTCACATTTCTTATTTTAATTAATAAATTGCCTTTGCGTGAAACGCGTTTCGTACCACTTACTTTTTTCCTGGTAAACCTAGTTTTAGTAATAGCAAGAATATCACAAAATCATTGTTTTTAAATAGAAAACCAATTCATTTTAATTATTTGCATTAGAAATGCCTCTATGGAATGATATGCGAAGTTGAATTATTTATGGACAGAAATAGCTATAATTTGTCATAAATCTTAATGGCTAATTATTGCACTTTCCAAATCAAATCACATATTTTATGCTGCTTAAGTGATAAAAGACCACCTCGGAGAGGAGCTACAAAAACTGAGAGAGCTATTCATTTCCTTAATTAGGTTTAAATGTCTTTACCTAATTTGTCAAGTTTGTAACGTAAAAGGTGGTGTCAATTGCCGATTGTTTTTGAATAAGTAAGAAGTTTTTCTTAATTCGGAGGCAATGGTATGAGATATTCTACTTCTTGTTTCGAACCAAAAAAAAACATTAAACAATTCGAAGAGAACAGCGTTTTGCAGAAATTTTGTGTTCATCATCCACTTAAACAATGAATCAATAAATTGAAGCCTATATAAGAAGTAAAGAGTTGATGACAGTGCAAAAATGAGAAGTTGTCCTGGATCTTACTACTATTCTATTCTAAACAAGTTTAAAGCTGGGCCTTACTGTATACATAATGATTGGCATCATGTGGCAGTAAGTGTATGCGTATAAACGAGGCTTTTGCAGGTGCACCACAGCCATCTAATAACTGTCATATAATTCAAGGCGTGGTATTGAAAGTAAGACCGTTTTAATAGTACGCGTGGATGTCATTGTCCTATCTACATATTTATTATACGTACTGTAATTTAAATGCGTACATGCACATGTCTCTTGGGCTCTAAATTTTTACGTCTACCTTCATCTAACTGTACCTGTAGTCTATCTCGTTGCAAAACATCAATGGAATGTATCTCCTCTCCAATTGCAATTAATACACTCGGTTGATTGTCTCTATTTCTCTTCTGACAGGATAAATGCAAATCGGAATTGGGGCATATCAATTTAGAATGCAGATCCAATCGCTAAAATAAGTTGTTTAGACGCATGGAACGAACAATAATCTAAAAGGACAACAGTCTATATTTCTCTATTATCTGATAACACGCTCATGAATTGTTTTAATCTATATTCGTCGAATTTCTTGGTGGAATATTTAATCGGAATCTTGAAGAAAAAAGTAGCATCTCAATCTCTTAATATATCCTACCATCGACCATTGCAACGTATTTAGAAAGTTTGGCTAGACTCGATAATAAATTCGCTTAAAATAGACCATACTTTTGGTATAATAATCCATATGATGTGACTACCACCGCAAATATTTATAGGGCATTTTAAGACCAACCGCTTAATAAAAAGCATGATGACATATTAAATTGATAATATTTCCAATCCGGAAGAGAGTCTCAAATTAATTACGATCTTGACCAGAAACAATCTTTTGAATAAGTCATAGGTTTTTATAGAGACAACCGTGTCTTCGCTTATCAGATAAGCAATGAAAATTAAATTAGTGCCAATGTAATAACTGGTTAATTGCCCACCGGTTATACTTCCTAGTTGTAGTTGATTAGATACGGTGTAACTCACTATCTTGGAATAAATATCTCTGCACTTGGACAGGTATGCATTGCATTTTGATTATCATCTTAATTATTCTTATTTTTCAAACGTTCTAGCTGTTAACATTTTAGAAAAAAATTTTGGTTGTTCATCAACCTATTTTCTAACTAATATAATAGGGGTGAATTATAACCTTCTCACTTCTGTAGTACATCGTCATTACTCTAAATAAATCATGCTACGATAATTGATAATTTTAATCAGTGATTTTTTTTCTGCCATTAAGAATTGGGCAAAATGGTTGGCAATTTCAATAATTTGTTTTTTAAAGAAGGGTTGGGTGCTTCAGTATAAGATTAATATTTGAAATAATTTGAAATAATACAATAAATAGTTGAATATATGCTAATACTTGCTAGTAAATTCGGTTTAAGGATATTTAAATATATCCACCGATCCATGGTTTGATTTAAGAAATACTTATTTTCTCACTCTAGATGCGGCCATCACACAAACTAAGACAGAGTCTGCTCCATCTTTCACAGTTGCCATAGTATTTGTAATATTCAATTCCGCCCAACTTTCTTTCACACTTTACCTTTCCCAATACATCCTTAAATGTTAAACTTATTCTCACCAGTTAATAACACCAATTTCCAAAATTCAATAGCTTAATTTATATTTTGGTTATCTTCATGGCACTCTACCATTATATCCATTTTTTCAAAAAGAATATTTCGTCTATTTCACTTGACACTTTAGGACGTCGTTTTCTGGGATTATTCCAATATATTCCAAGTCTCAAAGTATGCTCATAAAGACAATTCCTTCACAAGATCATAAAACAATTAATGGCGATTCGTAAATGCAAGTTCGCACACATCTTACCAGATAATTGCATTTTTAAAACGACAAAACGTTAGATTGTTAGATCATCCTCCATACAGTCCCGACCTAAGTCCCACTTTTCCGAAAATCAAGAACAGTTTGCGTGGTCATAAGTTCCAGTCGCCAGAAGAATGGTGCTCTCTTACCGCTCTATCTGCAAAACTACGTATATAGGGTGTCCGATGTTAAACACTATCTATCTATCTATATAAGAGTGCGACACCCCCTCTGAAAATCATTGTCACTGAATGTGTGCCAGTGAGAGATATATCCGTTTAAAAAGATTTATGATACACTCCTACTAAATATATTCTGACCGAACATTTTTTAATAGACAACTGGTTTCAACTAATTTTCTTCTTTTGCAATGTACAATGTTTTAAAATTAAGAAAACATCAATTCAGAAAGTTTTAGCAATAATTTTTTTTAATTTTATGAATTTATTATTCTGAAAAAAATCACATTACTTAAATTATAACTCTTATCGAAATGCGTCTGATGTTTTTTTTTATAAAGTGTCCATTCTTGATGGTTTTCTCTATGAACCAGTCGTAATAAATGGATCGAGAACTATAATTACAGAAAAAAGCATTATTATGAGAATATCAGTGTATAGATTTTTTCCACTTGGTGTCGAAAAATCGAATTTTAATGTCAGATTTTATCGATGGCGTCATATTCAGTAGAGTCTCATTTCTAATTTTCAAATATTTTTTTGATAACGTCATTGATATATCTATCTTTTTTATTTCACTTTATAAAAACTGATTATATTTAAACTTAGAATTAACCTAAATTAACTAAAATAAACGCAAAAAATTGTATAACTTTCCTTAAGTTGTACACAGGTAACATGAGTAGAAAATTTTTTTTAAGAAGAAAGATTGTGCAAAAAGTAGTAATGATATACTGTAATTTTCTTGATTTAATATCTTCTGTAAAAAAAATTGTTCATTTTCATGTTATAATCCATATCTGTCTTAAATAAGTCGCTGAAACTTAATGCTAAATATCCATATATAGTGAAAAGAGTTGCAAGAAGGGACTGCCAAACAAGTTCCGTTAAGTTTACCGTAGATAAATAATTGTAGTGAAGTAATACATATCAAAGACCTTACATTGTATTCTTTACTTTCGATGCCTAAAAACGCAAATACTTTGTCTTTATCTATTTAGGGTCTTTGGTACAGTGAGACCTCATAATAACTGAAAATTTTTTGCCAAACGTGCACGTATCACAAGTGCGTAAGTATTAATTTGCAAGGCTACCCGACTGACTCGTAAGTTCCAGGGATGCTTAGGTCTACATCTATTGTAAGTTCGTATTTCATTGACTCGCTAAACGATGAAATCACGTTATGATGAATCAAATACCTAAACATAGAACTCGCATTACAATTGAATATTTACATTACAATTGAGTGTTTATCTTTAACCTATCTCGGTAACGTATTCTTCTTGTCTGCTTTTAGATGATAAAACAAAAAGAAATCCTTAACTTAATTCACGTTATAATAATTTCACTATCTGATCAAGTTTATGGAACATATTAACATCGTAAAGCTGGATCTACTGTCCATAGTATTTATTATTTAGAACTTGAAAGAAGGACCCCAGGGGGTTTGAGGGACATGGAATGTCCTCCAAGTATACTACTAATAATGTACTCCTACCTACACCTTCTTATGTAAATTAAAGTATTAAAGAGATATTTGAATATCAATCAGGAGTAAGTTCATGGCAGTGCACCTGGATGACATTCCATGTCCCCTAGATCCCCTGGTGTCCTTTCATGTTATTTTTATTCTACTTCAGTAAAGCGATGTTACTGATTTTTCCAAATGAAATTAATCTACTTCCCTACTTCTCTTAATTACTAATAACCTTCTTATTATCGAGTGATTAAACTTAAAGAAACTCAAACAAGTAAAAGTATTGAGAACATTTTTAATTATTAATCAGAAGTACGTTGACGGCAGTGCACCAGGAGGACATTCCATGTCTTTAAACCCCCTGATGTCATTCTTACATATTGTTTTTATTCTACTTCAACAAAGGGATTTTTAGAGTTTTTTTTTATGGCCAAACAAGATTTGATACATTACCAACATATGGTCTTGTAGATACAAAAAACAGAAGTATGTCCTCAGCAATCTTACATTACATTTTCATATAAAATTCATATTTTGGTAGTATTTTGACTTTTTTGTAACCTCATTCATGTAACCTCAATTATGTTTAGAAATTAAACATCGATTTATTTTTAAGAAAAATAATATTATTACTTCTTAAATTAACTCAAGGGGCAGTAAAGCTCTAGAATGGTATTTGGCGAGCGTAAAATATTGTAACCGCGAACAGCTTAGACTGGTAATTTAATCGTTTGCTAGGCATTACTCAAAATGTAAAATTACAACGTTTACAATGAAATAAAGAAAGATAAAATCATACATTTTTGTCAGAATTTCAGCCAGAAATCAATGATGTGAACGCCAACTGGCAAAAATTTAACTGTATATAGACAAACATGAAAGTATGAATAATAAAAAATAATAATAAATAATATAAATAATAATAAATATTAATAAAAGCTTATTTTTGACACTTATTTTAGGTCAAACTAAAATTCTGGTACGAACATTTTACCAAAACATACAAAAAAGTCATTAGCCAAAAGTTATTTAAAATTACATAAAATAGAAAAGCAAACGAAGAAAAATAAAAAACACACCTTTTTCTAATATTTAAAAAAAATAGCCCCTAAATCTACTGAAAATCCTCGACCTCCTTTTTGTTCACTACCACTTACCAGTTCATCATCTGAACCAGGTCCGTCAGGTGACTCTCTAAAGTCCATTCTTTCCAATACTCCCGCACAAGGCAATCCACAGCCGACAGTCAAATATATTATCTCGGGAGAAAACAAGGAAGATTTAAAAGAGATTTTCAAAAAACCGAAAACCAAAAAGTCAAAAAAAAAAGTATTCCAACTTCGAAGATGATTATCCGGTCTTTCACGAGTTTGAGGACCTTTTTTTATAAGCCAGGACTGGTACTCCCATTTGATAAAATTTCTTTCAAAGGATAAGGGACAGGAAAACTTTCTGGGTGATTGCTGGTTCTTATACAACAAACACTGAAGCTCTATTAAAGATTACAACAAACTCTATAAAGATAGTTAAGACTAACAGGGTAAAAAGATTGGCACTTAGCCTCAAAAAAATACGTAGTTAATTGGAATCCTTTAATATTCTCTGATTTATCACAGATGTCGATGATTCTGATTAAATACATAGTCAACTGGATATTTTTGTCTCCTTTAAATTTTGCAGATATACTGTCATAATTTTCTCTTTTATTACACCAAATAAAACCTATAATGTTGAGGATTTCAATATAATTAGAAAGAATAGGGATGATGGTTATTCAGGTTTGTCTATCTTGGCACATAAGAGAATTCCTTTGGTTTGTGGAGTTAGGATACTGGAATTTGTATCGGTGCGTAGAGGTGAACAACGACTTCTGGGGTCTTCAAATCGAAAAGCGGCTAATAGAGTAGATTGTTGAAAAACTGTTACTGTAGGATGAAATTCGAGAATGGCAGGAGATAATCAGCGAAAACAAGTCGCGCCTTTTTGAACAATCTGAACTGGCAATTGTAATGCGGAAAATAAATTCCGGAAAATATACCCACAGAAATAATTAAGATTATAGCCAGCACCATCCAGAAATGATACTACGCATCCTGACCTGTCAACTCCAACAAGGCATGTTCCCCGCAGAGTGAAAGACAGCAAGACTGGTTCTCATCCCGAAACAAGTCCCTCTGTATGAAAGACACGTCTGTCAAAATATATGGCCGGAAAGTTGACTATTTCTGCTGCCAGGAAAATCGTCAAACTAGCAATGAAAGAACGGCAATAAAGTGAAGAAAACCAGACTAGAAAACACGTACTCATGGTCACGATAGACATATGGAATGCTTTCGGGTCTGCGCCGTGGAATCAAATCGTGACTGAGCCGAAAAGAAGAGGAAATAGTCCACTTTCTCCTGCGTCAGAATTCCTGGTTTCCTGGACGCTATGTTCATCATAGCTGGCGAAAGATACTGTTCGTACAAACAAAGTACTCTGACGTACATGGTCGCCGAAAGAGACCAAGAGATAAACAGTGTATGTGTAGCGATTGGGTAGTTTACGGTGTAGTTCTCCCTTAGAGCAACCCAGGGATTACGCTCAGTAGTTCAAGCAAATCAAAGAGCATATTTGCACATACTCTTTTTAATTGCATGCGGGTGCATCGAAATACTCCTGGAACGTGTCGGGTAGTCTTCGAGTAAATGTAATTGTCAACCCCAGCTGAAGAAGAACTGAAAGAAGAAAGAAGTAAATAAGACCAAAGGACTCATCAAAGATCCTAGAGTGAGCCTCCCCTGAAGTAATGATTAACGGTCCCATCTTTAAAAGATTTCCCACTCCTTTAAAAAAAGGATTGTAAACTGTGGTACCTGATTACTCGCTTGAAAACCGGACATGGTAGATATCCAGTTTACCATTACAGATTGAATCTAGTTTTGCAGATTTAAATTACATTGTGTTGAATTGCTCAAAGTTTGATGGAAGAAATTCATGAATTTTTAATCAGGCAAACCATTTTGAGTCATTAATCTAAGGGCTGCAGCACCTAGGATTTAAGCGAGAATTCCTTTAACGTTTACTGTGCTTTTCCTTTGTTGGATTTGACACTTGTTGTGAATCGGAAGTGGCCACATTCTGATGATAATTCTATGGATTTACATATTGTTTCCTTTGTCTTATCACAATACACAAGTATTTTAACCTGCCCATTAACGGAATAACTGTGCTTCACCTTTATGTAAATGCATAATAGAAAATATAACAGACTTCTTGTGTGCACAAATTATGAAATATATGATTTCAGCCTATTTTCAATTTCAAACATCTTTCCCTATAACCGTAATTTCTTCTTATTTTAAACGAAACATCTTGGATATGTAACTTCTACATGACGGCTATTAATACACTCGTTTGAATTATGCCTTACAGCTCGTGTCATAATCGCACTGTCATTATAGACGTATACTATAATATACTGTGATGCATCTGTGATTATCAGGACTAAGACATCAGGATTTTTCCGTTTTTAATCGTATGGTCATTTTATTATTGTGTTCATTAATTTATATTGGCTCGCAGATCTTAAGAAGAAAATATTTGCAGCACTTATGAAAAATTTATTGAATTCATCTATAATTTTCCTGCTAGCAACAATATCTTCTTTTTTTTCATTTGCATTATCAGAAAATCAAAGAGGAACCCGTTTATTCACCTGCTCAAGTAAAAAAGAAATTTAATTTATTATAAAATATATAAACATGCCAAATGTAACTTGCTTGTGACCATCAAAACCCGAAAATCGAAAGCAAAAAAAAGTAGTTTCAGCTACGAAACGGAATTTTAACTATTTATTAGAGATCGCACACAATTTGTAGGGCGTCTTAAAGGTTGAACTACTTTTTCCCAATCATATTTTAAAATTACTTGCCAATTTACGAACTAATTATGCTAATTTACAAATAACATCTGCTTAAGATCTGTACACACCATATTGAATATGTTACAAGACCATATATAAAAGAACTAGATTCACTCGACAACTACAAATAGTTTCTGACAAGATCATCATTGGCAGTTTCTTGATACTATCTATCCCTGTGCCATACATGTTTTGTTACATATTTAGCATTAGTGCTTAAAATCCTAAGAAGCTAGGCTAATATCCAGAAAAACAAGTATCACTATAATATCATTCACAAAAATATTACAACAAAAGTGACATGAATTGTAAAAAAATATTAAAATTATCTGCTTAATACTTTTTTATCCTTTTCAAAATGCCACAATAAAAATTTTTTGTGGCATTGTATACTTAATTGCATGGTTCACTTTGCATTTTTACATAGGTTTTCGCGATTAGCACGCCTTTGATGTAACCTCAACCTCTGAGGGGATTAGCAAAACTTATGACGCCGTATAATTTCTTTGCATAAATTTCTTTCGCGTTTGGCAATGCACCATTAGCATTCAATTATAAAATTATGTACAGACGATAAGGGTGACCTTATAACCGATTATTTTTACCACAAACACCCACACGCTCACGGTGAACCATTATATAGCCATATATAAAGTATTCTGTAAGGTAGTTGGAAGAGGCGGCGGTTTGTCAAATCGGGTTCAATAAAAAATCTAAACGGATATTGAATCAGTAGCGAAGTGACCATATTTGTTCGCAAATAAACATGCATGTTAATGGCAACGAAGTTTTCAGTAGGATGGAGCAGGTTTTCCTCATGTCTCAAATATATTTTTCATATTTCAAATAGCACAAGAACAAATATTTTTTTATTTGGTAAGAAAATATTAAGAGAGTTATTTGATAATACGCATAAAAATACAAGAAACTTTCCTAATAAAATCAATTTTCTGAAGATGGAGCGAAACAGGCATAAAATTTTATGCGAGAAAATATTTTCAGTGAAAGTTGGGCACTTTAAATGGAATGAAGATTTTTCGATATCTATTTTCATAAATGCTTAACTCCTATATTGGTATTTTCATTTAAAAAATGTTCTACATAGATTTTTAGGAAAAACGAAATAAAGTAATAATCCATCAAGAGGCAAAATAATTATTTTCACAGATGTAATTAATACCCTTATAAAGTATGTGTTTACATAATTTTAATTTACTTTTAATGATTCGCCTGCGTGATATTTTTTGAAATAATAAATTAAGCTCTCACCACTGGTGCCAGTCAATAGTTTTAAAAAGAAAAGTTACGATTTTAAACAGATTAAATAGTTTTAATTAACGTTACACGTTAAGAACCATCGACCTCAAAGGGAAAATACTTATTTAATGACGTTCAAAACAGTTTTTCCAATTAAAATTAAAACCCGGATTACATTTTCCTCTCTCGGTAAACGTAAAACGTCATTAGTAGTACAAAAGTACAAGCTCGCACCGAAAAACTGGAAATCCTATTATTCTAACGAATTTCACTTGCATATCACACAAATTCCTCTAATTAGTGCCCTTTATGTTATTGAATCGCTGGCTATAAACAATATACAAATATGAAGGGTATTGATTCTGCTCCGAAACATAAATGAACATGGTTTGTTGTTGACTGATCGAGTATATCGGATATGACGCTTGATTTGACGAAATTCAAACATTTCAACCTATTCGTATAATTCGATTTTAATTGAGATTATTTTCTGCATGAATGGGCGTTTTTCATTCATCAAAATGTTCGAATCAAAAAAGCTGACATTGACCCTAGATTTTTATTAGTCCTCTGGCGCAAGATATAAAATAATCGTTATGAGATTGTAAATAATGCTTTTTTCTGTCTCGCTCGTTTTATAAATTAAGATTCCTGCTTGATTATCAAGGTCACTCAGTCGCACTTTAATCAAATTTGATTATTTTTACTTTTCCGCATGGGAACAAAGTACGGAAATACGTTCGAGATTTCATCAAACGTTCACGTACTAGGTCACTTCCAGAAAGAATGGAAAATGCAAATTTAAAATTTTGTGCCGGGGTGAAGGCCTACTATTTTCTTCGAGTTTTATATTCAGAACGAACTCTGGTATTCATCTGTTTTCAACCCAAAGTTTGCTGATAAGAAAGAATGCGCATGAGAAACATACGCGATCAAACATTAAAAGGTATTACGATGCCTTCGTCAGCAATAAAATTTGTTTTTCAATTTAAGATATTGTACTTCTAATATACATTTAACTCCCTTCTTAATCAACACTGGAGTATTGCAACAACATTATTAATACTGCTGGGAGAACTATTTTAATGGTATTTAATTTACAACAAATACCGGTAATAGATTAATTAAAAAATTAAAAATTAAAATATTAGATAATTAAGAGAAATAAATAAATGTTTGGTAAAAGTAAAAAGGTTATAATAATAATATTACCCGCACGATGGTCATGCTTTGAATATGCATATCTAATTGAGCATCAGGCACCATTAAACTTGGGAACTAGAACATACCTACGGTAACTGCAGTTAACTATCTGGGTGTTGCGATTCACAACAAACTAAAATGGACTCGACACATAAGAGACATGGTATTTAAGTGCCAAAAAAGCACGAGGGTATCATGGGGATGTGATCATAGAATTACGTTTAATATTTATCGAGCTCTGATTAGAACTATTATAGACTATGGCACAATTTTTTATTGCCCAACCATCAAAACAAATACTAAAAAAGTGGAAATGGTCAACAAGTTCCTCAGAATATGTCTGAGTGCCATGAGATTCACCGCAGTGACAGTCCCACAGGTGGAAGCAAAATTTATCAAATTGGTATGGGTGAAAGCTCACGTGAGAATTTCGGTGAATGAGACGGCCGACGAACTGCAGGAACTTTGTTGCGAGGGAGGACTTGGTTGCCGTCTTGAGAGATGTGTGTTGAGACAGTGGCAAAGGTCATGTCCGCTAGTTGAAAATTCCTCCCACCC
This sequence comes from Enochrus cinctus, assembly GCA_033557785.1. Classification (NCBI taxonomy): domain Eukaryota; kingdom Metazoa; phylum Arthropoda; class Insecta; order Coleoptera; family Hydrophilidae; genus Enochrus; species Enochrus cinctus. Next base: position 13,472 of record JAUIMW010000120.1, on the reverse strand, counting down.
AGTATGCAAGGTTATACCCGGATGTTGGCTTCAAGCCTTGGTGGCAAGATGCAACCGTTAGTCGTAGATGGTCCACGACAATCACCAGAATGAAGTTTGGTCATGGTTCCCAAAGGGCCACTAATTAAAAAAACATACTTAGAAGGAATTACACTAAGAGAAAGACCAAGACTAACCAACATCTCAAGACGGAAAACTCCATAGAAGAGATACATCTCGCATTGTATTTCCCTGCATCAGTTGTCAGAAACCTTACTTCCACGACGCGGAACGCGACATCGGGAAAAAATAGAACCTGCATGGAGGATCGTCAAGAACGTAGACGACATAAGAACAGAATCCGATATTAGAGTGTCCATTATATGAGTCTTATATCAAAATGCATCAAGATGTTGAAAATTGCTGTTTTTAATCTTTTCTGGTTTGAAGCTAAATCAATTGAATTATTTATATTTTATAAAATATTTATTAAAAGAAGATAAAATTACAGATCAGACAGGATATTTTCTTTTGATGGTCTCTTTTTACAGTCTGTATCCAGATTTATATGCACACAGCGTAGCAAAAATTGCTTTTGTTCTTCCTTTGCAGAGATCAAACCATGAAAATCTGGTTCTATAACTCTTTCAGCTGTATCATTAACTGCCCTTAAAGAAAGAACTTTTCTTATTGCCTCTATATAGGCAACATCTTCGTCCCATGTAGAAACGGGTCTCTGGAGTAAGTTCCCATCAATTTTTAATTGAAAAAATAAATTTGTGTTCTTGACAGACACAAAATCACTTAATGATTTTCCTGCAACAATAAATAAATCAGGATTATTATCAGCTAAGTGAAGACAGTATGAAATACTCACCATACTAATAATCAGACATATTTTCTTTCGATGGTATTGTATATGTATATCTCTCCCAGAATTATACAAACTCTCTCTTTATAAGTTCACTACAATGTCTCGCTTGATTTGTTCATTAACTTCATCGTCAAAGAGAGATAAAACTACTTTGATGATCAATTTGACAACAGTTTCATATTACTTAAGCATCTTTAAAAAGCACAAATTTTGTTTTGGTGCCGTCACCGCCATGATTTCACATTTATAACCGCAATAAATAAACAAACAGCATCCACCTTGCTTGATACATCGCTGCAGGAGGTCTGATTTTAATTTTTTTGTCATTATTTCCTCCCAAGAAAATAATAGATCGTTCAATTAGTTCCCCATAATCGTCACGTACAATAGTTTTTTGTAGTTCTTGATTATAAAATGTCAACCTCTATTGTTGTATTACAAAAATGTATTACAAAAGTTTTTTGCAAAGGGAGTAAATTACAGAAGACTACCCTCCAACTTCAAGACAAGATTTTGCTGAAGATAATCTCGATCAGTCTTGTTACAAAACAAGAGTACTGAGGACTTAATCGGATTAATTCTGAGACAATGTTGGCTAGAAAATGTAACCAATTTACTGAGATCCTCATTGATAAGGCGCTCAGCCACCGCGACCTCTCCAGAACTAAACGAATAATATATTTGAGAGTCATCGGCATACATGTGGCACCTACAAGAACCCAAACATAGGTACAAACGGTAAGTATAAATTATATATAATAATGGACCAAGAATGGATCCTTTAGGCACCCCACAGCAATTCATGATTTATGGTATCAAAAGCCTTGGAAAAATCTAATGATATAAGAGCTGTATTACGATTATCATCGAGCGAAGATAAAATATCATCCGTTATAGCTGCTAAAGCAGAAACTCAACTATACCCAGGCCTGAATCCAGACTAATTTTGTGGAAGTAGGTCATATCGACAAAGATGCTAACGAAGCTGAAGATCAATTACCCGTTCAATAATTTTGACGAACATCTTGAAATACATTACATTTATTAGACTTAGCAATTGGGATAACATGAGCCTCTTTCCACACCGCTGGGAACACTCCATCAATCAAAGAGGTATAGATGGTAGAGATAAAATCTGCTCCCACAGCATCAGACTTTAAATTGTTGACGACCTTCTCAACCTCCTCAACGGAAGCCGAGGGGGAGGGCTCAACAGGAGCATCTTCAGAGTCAGTGGAAATTGAAACAAAATGTCTATTAAGTAAGTCCACATGATTCAAATGAGAGGGTAATGCTTATGAGCAACATAATCGAAGTAAGCACACTTCTCCCGACGAATGGAGGCAGCAACTAGATTACTTAACGACTTGTAATAGTTCCACTCACTCTCTCCACCACGTTGCTTAAATTTTCTGAGGGCTTTCTCTCTCAACGACATCATGTATCTTATGTTGGGGGTAAGCCATGGAGCATATAGTTTACGTAATGTGATCATTTTCAAGGGAGTATGTAAGTCCAACAGGTGTAAAACAGCATAGCTTAAAAAAGATACCTTATCATCGACATCATTCATTCTGTAGATCGGGTGCCATAGTACCGACCCCAAATCAACACGAAATGCATCCAGATCAAAATCTCTCACCCGACGATAAATAGGGGACGCTCTCATAAGAACGAAGTTAGTGACAATATAAACTAGACAATGATCAGAGACCTCGTGAAGATCTACAACTCCTTTATCAATAACGAGGTCATTATCTGAGACGAGAACATGATCGATAAGAGCAGCAGAATTTCCAGATACACGTGTAGGTTCTTCTACCATCTGAGACAAACCCAAGCCGTCAAGAAGTAAATGGTAAGTATTAACAGTTGATGAGTTATTTAGAAGATTTATATTGAAATCACCGAGACAAATGAAGGTATCAAAATCCATGATAATTTCTGAGAATAATTCCTCAATATAATCCAAGAAAGAAGCAACAGATGACCTTGGAAGTCGATAAAGCACACCAACAACATTTTCGGAATTGCCAATTGAAAAAGAATCCCATAAATGCTCAACAAGTGAGACAGAATCAGTATAGTTTAGAACTTGAAAGTAAATACAGTCAGTATGTCGCATCGGACGAGCGTATAGCCAGGAATATCAACTAACTCATTCCGGATGTCAGGTGACAGCCATGTCTCAGAAACACCAACAATATCATGCGCCGAGGCAACAACATACTCAGTAAAATCATCAGAATGAACACGTAAGGACCTAATATTAATATGAGCAATATTTAATCCTACCATAAGAAAACATTCATATTAAAATAGTCTTGCAATAAAGTCTTACCCTTCCAACAATATACAAAATAAACTAAAACTAAAAAAATCGCTGAAAAATATAAAATAATATGATTATCAAAGCAAAACCAAGCGTGCACGTACAAAAATATACGTCAGAAATATCCCAGCAAATTTTCTTAATAAATCTAAAAAAAAATCAGCACTATCGCTCCTGCATATAAATGTATAATATAGGCTTTAGTATAAAGATAATTCATAATACTTATATAAAATCAAGATTTATGACAAAAAAAGAAAACATCGTATTTTTTAAGTCCTACAATATACAATAATAAGCAAAACAATACATTAAAATCATCATTGTTATTAGACCAAGAGAACCAAAATTAAATTAATTTTAATATTAGTTTGCAAGCTTAAATTTAGCATTAACAGACATTTAACCCAAAAAAAAATATAAGCAGATCCAACACAAGAAATGAAATTATTAATTTTTTGGTTTTTTAGTGTGTCTGGTAACTCTCGTTTCTAACTTATCAGAAAATAATTTATAATTAGAACAAATGTAACTGACCAATACGCGCTCCTTTTGAACATCCGGAACGCCGCTTGGAACGTATATTCAATCTAATCATAGAAATAAGCATACTACCACAGGTTTATAAAGAAAGTGTAGTAATACCACTGTAAATCTACAAATCTCACTAATAAATAATTTAGCAAAAATATTTGAAAATGCATAAAATAAAGAATAATGACGTACCTAAAAAGTAATAAATGCATTAATTAAAGTCAGTAGGGATTTCGAAAATATTTCAACAAAACACGCTAACAGACGTGGATGCAGTGAAAAACAATATGATAAATGAAAAGTGTGTGGGAGTATTTTTGGATCTAGCTAAGGACTTTCACACAGTTTCACATAAATAACTACTGAATAAATTGGAAAAGTGAAATAGTTGGATATCGCAAAAATTGATTGAAAACTACCTAGAGAGAAGAGTGTGCGAGTTGATAATGAAACAAGCCAGAACCTTAAGTAGAAACCGGTGCTCCACAAGGAACGGTATTAGGACCTACGGTCCTACGGACGGTGCTGTTTCTTATATACAACATAACTACACTGCATTAGTTGTGAACGGAAAGATTTGAGATTAACAAAATAATGCCGTTTATATTCGTCTCTCATAACAAACGCACAAAAGCGCAAAAAAAAGCTTATTTAATATTATAAACCAGTAATTCACCCCCATTTAAATATAAGCTCTTCGAATTTGTGGCCGTGCAAACAAATACGTGCGGATACAGTGCTAGTGACGAAAGGGTTAATGGAATTCAGTAATAAGCACGTGTACAGCGGAAACAATAGTGGTGACAATATGGAGCCTTGTGATACACTGAACTTAATGGACTTAAAATTAGATTTAATGTTTGCAAATGACATTTAATAAGTGCAGCACCAAATATAGAAAAGGAAAGCAAAAATAGTAACAGGGGAAGATATAATTGACTATGAAGAATAGGAGACATTTCCAGGTCTACTAAAATGTCAAAATTACAAATAAAATACTTAAGCCTCACATTTGGTGATTGCGCTAGTTTTTCTATTATTTTTATTCTACTTCAATGTTAACATGCCTATATATTTAATGTCTGCAGAAATGATACACTTGTTTTAAACTTGAACTTCTCAAGGGCCCTTTTCAATATATTTAATACACGAAGTGCATCTGCCTTTAAGTATCTCTTCTCAAAAGTTAATATTTCTTAGGCGACTCTTGAGGAAATATTAAAAAAATAACTCATCTTCCAATGGATACTTCAAATCCGGAGCAGCAATAAAATAGTAAATTAAACTTTAAATTTTCTTTCATATTATTCCAAGCATTTTCTTGGGTGACCTTACGACCAAGAGTATTGGTCACATCTTAACTTTATTGCTATCAATATTTTCTCTTCATTCGCAGTTTGAATCACAGAAAACCAGAAAGCATTTCAAAGTAAAGCCATAATTTAAGTTTTAAATATCCGCCGAAAACATAAAACTTAGTACATTCGACTCTATTAATATTTGACCCATCTCCTTGGATAAAATCGATGACTTGTTAAAAATTTATTACCTACTGGCTTCCGATATAAAGCATTCTCGGGCGTTCATATTTTTAAAATTATTTTCTCAATGTCGAAATGTTAATCACGTAATAAAGCAATTTTGGAACTGTGCTATGGTAGAATTAATCTGGCTCGCAAGGCATTTCCATTGATGAATGCTGGAACCTCATGAATTAAAGTCTCATATATCACCGCATCTTTTTGTACTAACTATGAATGGCGCGGACAAATAACTGTAAAACAACATAAAAAGGATAACATGAGTGATGCAGGGTTTACAATTGTTACACTCGAGCTGCAATTCAGTGGGAACAATGCCAAAATTTAGATCATTCATTCTTGACCCTGCTTCTCGGCACGGGGGCGGTTTACATTACGAATAATAATTTAGCTGTTTTATTTCCTTCCGGTTTCTGGCAAATATTTGCTCGGTTCATGGCTGAAAATTTTTCATGTCTATTTTTCCGTCGCAATTTAATGCTCTATACTCCCATATAGTGCTACATAATGTATTACATATTCCGCTGGCGACTTGTAAAACTTTACATTTGATAATCAATTTGGCCAACTTTACGCGATTTTATAGTGTTCGACAGTTTAGAAAGCCATTGAAATGACGTTTTCCAATCTGGTTTAAGGGAAACTTTTACAGTTGAACTAAATTGAGTTCTGCAAAATAGAATTTTTACTCCGAATTTACTGTTAGGGAAACCGAGTATATGCCAATATAAAACTTTCTGGAGAAGATGTAATAATGGAACAGAGTCGTTAGAATAAACTTTAAAAAAACATGCACGAAATGTGAGCTCTAGATGGTGAAAAAACACATTGAAGGAGTAAATGGCAATAACAATCGTAAGATTATTTTAAACTTTAACAATGACAAAACATCTCCATTCTTGAGTTAAGATAAAGCAAGAATTTATCAAGTCACCTAAAAATTTATATATCAAATCTCATAAAACATAACATTAAGATAAGAACAGTACACTAAAATTTACATTATTATGCCATTAGCTGTAAAATAAGCTTCTTAGAAGCCATATAAACTTAAGGGTTACGGTCATTTAGACTAATATAATCTCTGAATCTTTCAAATATGTCCCAATTAAACTATAAATTATATTTTTTATATATATTTTTCTATTTCACTCCAGAGAGTTATATAAAAATTGTTGGCATGTGCATTTGTAAATATTCTAATGTGTAAACGTTGCAATACATACATTTAAACTATGTAATTAGTGCATGCTTGAATACAGATTAAAGATCTGTTAACATTATTAAGTGGTTTACATAAATCAATTTACATTAGACTGAGATCTAGATAAAACGTATCTGGAAGGTGAGCTAAATAAATTGAAATTTAATGATCAATTAGAGTAAAAAGGAGGATAATCAATTAAATTCAGGATATTTAATGAATATTTTGCTACAACCGTAATTAATCTCGATTTACACAAGCGCGATTCCATTTTCTCGCTGCGTTTTATGTAACGCTGCATTGCAAGCAAAAATCGGTGTGTAACTGCCCATACGGGTCTCGACCAAATTTGAATTTCTAATACACGGTAAAACATTTCCGATAGTGCTCTCTTGATTAAAAAATATTAAATATATGTAAATTCCATGCAGATTGAAAATCTGCACCTGACGACTTTTAGATTGTTAAAAAATTGTTAAGCTTACTGACATGATATTGCGTGTACACTTAATCAAGATTTATAGTATTGATATGTATGCGTATAAACTAAAACGTAACACAAACGTTAGTAATGCATGTAATATACAATTGTATTCATTGATTAATTTCAAAGAATCTTTTAATTACTAATACAAGAAACACCTTAAATGTTATTCAGATGTAATTACCATTTTTGTAACGTTGTGTCCTTAAATCAATGTTGTAGGTGTCTGTTCTGCAAGTAATTCTCTCCCTTAAGCATGAAGGCACTCCTAGCTGAGAAATGAATTAAATAAAGCTCTGTGTCCTCCCAGAGATGTAATCGTTCAGACAAGGACAATAGCCTACTTCACAATAATTTAATTGCAATAAAACAAGCAAATCACACAAGAGCATCTACAACTTATGATATGTCCAAGTTATACCGTCGTTTCAAAGTTATAACAATACATGAGTTCAATGATTTTTGTCCATATAAACTTAGATTAGATGTTCCAAAGCTTTTAAAGATGGTCAAAATGATAGCGAATGCTCAGTAGGTAAATATTGAGATATTAGTAATATGGGAAGTTATAGGTAAATATTTATATTTTAAATATATAAATAAAGGATTTATTGGCCATAAACTTACAGAATATATACATACTTCAATTGTGTAGACTGTAATTGCCATAAATGAATATGTCAAACGAGGCCCATGCTCCGTTTTTACTTGTAGCCAAATGGATCTTATCAATGTGATAATTTTTTATGGTTTATATGCATAATACAAGGACCTATAAGTGGAATGCAACAAGATCTTTATAAGGGTTCCACGGCCCTACTAACGATCTACCGGAGACCCGGATTAGGTAATTCGGTGCGCCTCCCCAGCTCAGTATCGCGTACTGCAATATTGATTGTATTAGACCTAAATATACTGATTTCATTTGTCTACAGTTAAGCACATCCCGCAATTTTTCAAATATATAAAGTGTTTTTCGAAGTCTATTGCACAAAGATTCAACTTGATGACTCCATCGCATGTTTGAATCGATCATCACCCCCAAATACCTGCTTTTATCTACCCTCAAAATCTTCCCTCCACATTCACAATCCCCAAAATAAGACGAACAAGATGAACCGTGTAAGGTTATTGAATTTAAATTAATGTGTTCACTTCCTAAAAATGAAAAAAACCAAAAAGTTTGACTTCCCAGTATTAAGAGTTAATTTATTTACAGCCAACCAGGCCTATACAGTCCTCAGATCTTCCGCCACCGCTCGCCCCAGACCCCGCCAATTATCACCTTCCAAAAACAAAACTGTGTCGTCTGCATATGAATATATATCAAAATTTAAATTTAGGTGATGTAAATCATTTATGTATATGATGAATAACGTTGGGCCAAGAATTGTACCTTATGGTACGCCACATGTGACATCTGCCTCCGAACTAAAATTGTTTGAAACCTTTGTTACTTGTTTTCTACCTACTAGGTATGATTTAAATAAGTTCAATGCAGTAACGCGTATTCCATATTTATAAAGTTTATCCAACAATATACTATGATCTATGGTATCAAAAGCCTTGGCGAGATCTAGAAAGACAACAAGGGAGGATCGACTCCGATCCAAGGATCTATATATTTTAGTAGTTTAGTTTTATATAGCATCTGATGTAAATATTTTTAAAAATGCGTTTGTTATGGAAATCGGTCTGTAGTTATTAACTGTATTAGAATCCCCTGATTCAATTTTTTTAGATACATAGGAAAATATTCCTGGCTTAGACAACTATTGTAGATCTGGGTGAAAGGAACAATTATACGATGAAGTATATTTTTTATTACTTTAAATGAAATTCCATTGGTACCTCTTGAATGTTCTTTCTTCATGGTGGCGATGACACCAAAAATCTCGTATTCATCAACCGGATTTAAAAATAAAGAATTTAGCGTGTAAGTATTCTGAAAATTGAATTGGGATTCTATGTTTCCGCTGTTTGTTACTATTTCATTGGTTATATATTGACCAATCCCGCAAAATTGGTGTTGAAATATTCCGCGATCTCGGCCCTAAAATTAACGATATTTTTATGTATAATTTCTTTAACTACCGTGTTTTTATTGTTATTTTACCATAGTTGCTTTGGGGTATTACACTTTTCCAGCTCTCTCCCGAAATAATTTTATTTGGCCTGCTTAATTAATGCAGATATTTTGTTTTTGTAGAAGTAATACAGTTCTTTTAAGGCTATGTTATTTTGGTTTTGGCGCAATTGTTTATGCAATTTATCTCTAACATGTATAGATTTTACGAGCCCAGTTGTTACCCATGCAGTTCGTTTTTTTTTTTTTTTTAATTTTTTAAAAGAATTTTTTGCTTGGCCAGAGCGCCAATAATTGAGGAAATCAAGTTTTCGATACATGTGTCTATATTTTCATCGTAATACGAGAACCACTCAAATTCATCCACGAATCTGTTGAATTTTCTCATGTTTATCTTTTCAACAAATCTTCCGCCACCGAAGATAAGTTATGTTTATGATTTTTAAAATTTAGTGCAAGCAATGTTGGGTAGTGATCGGTTATTCTAGATTTGAGTATGATTGGGGTGGGTAAAACTTACTTTGTGTTGATAACTTTTAATAAAAATGTTATCCAGGCAGCTGCAACTGTTATCGAACTCTCTTGTTGCATTATTTATATATGAAAAATATCCTAAATATCCTTGTGTCTTTGCAAAAAACTATTACTCCGTCATTCATTTGCTCTCATTGTAGTAGGTGGTGTATCCCTCCATGACAAACAACTCCGGAAACTCAACCAAACGCGTCTCCGTGCACACTATAATATCGAACTGATGTGAAAAAATTGCAAGGGAAGTTTTGAGCTCATCTAAATTTTTACTAATGCCACGTATGCCAGTATGAAATATTCTAAGGACTGGAATCGCGTCGAGCTGATCCAACAGATCTTTATATTCGCGCAAACTATTAGAAATAGGTATGTGTTTTTACATTATTATGGTCAAGAGTTTCCAGATACTCAACTTCCATTCCAAATCAACAAACAAAAACAAAACAAAAATAACAGATGATGCCATAATCAACTTAATTTATCTAGTTTATTCTTATTTTCTGTAAGTCTTCCTTATATCTTATCGTAATGACTGGTGATTTCTCAGCCTGCCGCACCAGGACTTTGGAAATCTTGAACCTCGTGAATTCAAAATTTTGTTCTCTTGGCCTCGTTCTCGTCAACCAGAGTAACTCCTTCATTTCCTTGTTTAGATTTTCATTGATATACAACACACCTCCTGAATTCTTAGAAATTCGTCCCTCTTTTACATAACCGCAACCGATTTATTTGGATTCAGATTCAAAGCTAAACCGTACAGCCAGCCCTTCAATTTGACCATGACTGTATGTAAAAGACAAAATCAAGTCTAAAATCGAATCCTGTAGAATCACTCGTATTATCACTCAAATCTACAAGACCTGATTTGGAGCTTTAACCTGTTTTAAAACAACGGTGAGACCTAGATAAAATATTAAATTTCACAAGATAAACGCCAATCGTGGTTCTCTCAAAGAGCTTAGATTGCATTACGAGATTTCTGATCGATCTTAAGTACGAGTAAGAATCACAATTATCTACTTTAGGCAATGGAATATTGCTACAATAATATACAATACAAATATCAAAACTAAATACATCATAAGATCTCCATCGATTTACACTAAGAATAAAGAAATTTCAATCATTATTTAAATGCTGCAAAGCATACTTAAATGCTATATATAGAAAAGCGTATGTTGTGTATGTTCACCCACAAAAAAATGACAAAAACTTCCCCAGCATCTATTAGAGCCTAGAAAATACTATGCCAAGGTTCCAACAGTAAACTCTACCAAACTAAGTAAATTAGTGCCAGTAGATTGGCCTTCAATAAATCCATGTTCCGTATCCGATACAATCAACCCTCCATCAACATAAATAAACTTAAATAAAATATTCTCAAAAATCTTTGGTTTAACAAGACAGTAATATCTATAATTCTTAACATTTCTCCGATCTTCAGTCTTATAAATGAGACCAATTTTAGTTACCTTTGGGCAAGATGAGAATATCTGGTACTTAAGCCAACTGAACATACATATTTTATAATTTTATATGCGGATAATAAGTCAGGACCAAGATTACATTAAAGTTTCAAATTATTGAAAGCCTCTATTATATCCTTGCGGGTAATAGCTGCACATCTGCAGCATTGCCAACAAAACAATCGACTGAAACTGTAGTATTGCCGACAGAGGGTCACTTGTAAAGACTCTGAAAGTATAAAGCATTCTATTCTCATAAGTCGTACACCAGGAATTCTTTCAGTGCGATTCTTACATTTAATCAGCGGCCAAAATAGTTAAGGATTAGAGCGAACAGCTTCCCGAGTCTTTAAAAAACGAAAGATTTTCATAATTACCTGTGTATTGAGAAATATCATGCTTACGAACGAGAGTTCTGATTCTTTCTTCAGTTTTTAAATTCTGAATTATTCCTCTCGTAAACCACGACTGACGAGGCGATTCTGACACCTAGAAACACGCCTATCGCAGATATTATAGATAATATCATAAAATTTTTAAATAAAAGCCTCATCATCCGCAGTGTCCACAAATGACCAATCAGCAGCAACAATGAACCTCTACATCTGCTGAAAATCAGCGCCTTGGAAATTATAGAATTCTTCAGGTTTATGACCAACATTGATTTAAATAAGAGGTGATGACAAAGACATCTCCAATGTACGTTCTCTTCGACCACGCTTTAAATCCGTGAGAAATCAAAAAATAACTAAATTAAACTGACTACCATTTACTTCAGAGAATTTGCCAAAACTAAAAGTGCTATTTCACAGAAAGGTAATTATTAAACAAGTTGGTATGGCGATAATTTCTTCTCAATTGCAGTGCTATGAGCATATAAAATGATGAGAAATAAATAATTTTTGTATATTTTATTAATTAAGTAAAATATGTCTTATACGCTCGTTCTACATAGCCCTTTTTATTCTTTTCCTAAGAATAGTTTCATTAAAGAATCTATTATGATAAAAGCGTCATCTGCTACAAAAGTATTTATTTTCAGATATATTTAGTTATTTTTTTTGTAAAGTTTCATAAAAATCTGTATTAGAATATACACGTGCGATACTAAAAGATTTTTTATAGTAAAATATTAAATATTTTTATAACCTTACATTAAAATGTACCTTTTATTTTAGTGTGTACCTATAATATTTCAGATGAGAATCGATTTGAAGATTTGAGAGAGCCCAGAATTTCTTTTGGTAGAATGCTATTCTTATAGCTCACGAAAGATACTGCTCATATGAACAAGGCATTCTGTTCGATGTACTAGAATAGGCTCGAAATGTCAGCTTGGCTCTCGTATAGAAACCAAGAGAAATTAGTGTATAAGTGTGGCGACTGAAAATAAGTTTAGTGCAGTCACTTACTCAGGGAGGATAGTTTATGTTATCTAAGAAAAAATAATTGAATCTCTAACATTTACACCAAAAGCAAGACTTCTTAAATTTTAATTTTACAAATTGACAACCGCTTCAATGAAAGGATTAATAAGAACTTCTAAGTTGCACCATACAACTAAAACTATATGAGAGTGAGAAATGTTTATTGTTATCGTAACATTTAAGCGTTCTACTTGGCGATCTTTTAGTGAATTGATATTTACTTTTTAGTGACAAATAAGAATTGACATCTCTTATGTTACTTTTGAATGTAACATTGTTCGTATATTTTATATTATTGTAGTCAATGGTATTATTAAAATATTATATTTTTGTGCAGAAATTATTATTATCTGAATAACAATTGCACCATCTAGCACAGCACAACGTTGTGCCATAAAGACGATTTAAGTTACACAGTATGTTAATTTTCTCGTCTCCCCAACGCGCAGGTAGGTAATGATAAAAAAATTGATTAATATGACAATCTCTTATGAAATATATCTTTTTTTTGCAAAATGAAAATAACTTCATTCGCATTTAAAGTATTATTATATTAAAGATAATAAAAATAATATCTTTCGTTGTAATTTAGACTACTAAATCCATCTAAACAGATAGATAATTGAAGTAATTTATTCCTACCAATTTTACCCAAAAGTTCTCGACGGTTGTAATGTTCTGTAGCAAGTAAGCCAGCTCTTTTTGGAGCCTTTCGATCTGTTAAAAGTGGGGATCTTAGGCCCATACTTAACTTATGTATACATGTCAGTTTTAGGTACCAGCGTAAATGATATGTATAAAAAATCTTTAATGGGCAAAAACATTCAAGAATTCTTAATAAAAAATGGGGCTAAATATCTTACAATTTTGAAAATTTCTGGGTCCTACAATTGGCAAAGAAGTTATCTAAACTATTAAGAACTAATAGAGATAATAATTACTAAGTAAATTAACTGCGGTCAATAATTTTACTACGGAATGGAAGTTTGATAAACTATGTATTTATGATCTTGT
>JAUIMW010000119.1:0-25006 GCA_033557785.1 Enochrus cinctus | reverse complement strand
ATAGTTAAGAAACGCAAGGGACCCAAAGAAGAAGTAACCGAAACTGTTACAACTGAAGAAGAGGATAAGGAACCCGTGACTACAGTTACTGTTATTGAACAGGAAGTTCCCCAAGAAGAACTTCCAGAACAGGAAACTGTACAAGAATTTGTAACTAAAGACAAACACAAAACCGTTAAGAAACGCATAGTTAAGAAACGCAAGGGACCCAAAGAAGAAGTAACCGAAACTGTTACAACTGAAGAAGAGGATAAGGAACCCGTAACTACAGTTACTGTTATTGAACAGGAAGTTCCCCAAGAAGATCTTCCAGAACAGGAAACTGTACAAGAATTTGTAACTAAAGACAAACACAAAACCGTTAAGAAACGCATAATTAAAAAACGCAAAGGGCCCAAGGAAGAAGTTACAGAAATTGTAACGACACAAGAAGAAGACAAAGAACCCGTAACTGAAATTACTGTAAGGGAGGAAGAAGTCCCAGAAGAAGAGGAGTTACCGGAACAAGAAACTGTTCAGGAATTCGTTACTAAAGACAAACACAAAACGGTAAAGAGGCGAGTAATTAAAAAGCGCAAAGGACCTAAAGAAGAAGTGACTGAAATTGTAACAACCGAAGAAGGCGATAAAGAACCTGTAACTGTAGTTACAGTCAGGGAAGAAGTTGTGGATGAAGAAGTACCTAAGCTGGAAGAGAAGAAGCCCAAAGCTACAAAGAAACGAGTTATTAAAAAACCTAAAGAGGAGGAACCTCAGGAACCCGAAATTATAAAGGAGTTGCCTGAACAAGTGACTGTTCAAGAAACAGTAACCCCAGATGGCGCGCAAGTACGTAAAGTGGTAAAGAAGCGTGTGATAAAGAAGCAGAAAGGAGGAAAGCAAGAAACAACAGAAATCGTTACGGTTGAAGAAGACGACAAACAGCCGGAAACCACCGTAACTGTTAAAGAAGAAGAAATTCCTGAAGAGACTCCTGAAATAGTGGAGTATCTACCCGAACAAGTTACAGTACATGAAACTGTGACGGAAGATGGTAAACCTAAGCAGAAAACGATTAAGAAGCGCGTTATCAAGAAGAAGAAAGACGGCAAGCAAGAAACGACGGAAATAGTTACGGTGCAGGAGGGTGATGAAACGCCGGAGATGGTGGTTTCCATTAAAGAAGAAGAGGTGCCTGAAGAGGCGCCTGAGGTGATTGAGGAACTCCCAGAGCAGGTAACTATTAAGGAAACCGTTACGGAAGAAGGTGTTCCCAAAACGAAAACGGTTAAGAAACGCGTGATTAAGAAGCAGAAAGGCCCGAAAGAGGAAATAACTGAAATTGTTACGGTGCAGGAAGACGACAAGCAGCCTGAAACCTTCGTCACTGTGAAAGAGGAACAAATACAGCCTGAAGTGATTGAAGAATTGCCTGAACACGTAACCATCCAAGAGATAATTACGGATGATAAACCCAAGCAGAAGACTATAAAGAAACGCGTGATTAAGAAACAGAAAGGTGGCAAGCAAGAGACTACTGAAATAGTGACGGTTGAAGAAGACGATAAGAAGCCGGAAACTACTGTGAGTGTTAGAGAAGAAGAAATTCCGGAGGAACATGCCGAAGTGATTGAAGAATTGCCGGAGCAGGTGACTATAAAAGAAACTGTGACTGAAGACGGTGCGACGGAAAGAAGGACCACGAAGAAACGTGTGATTAAGAAACACAAAGGACCTAAGAAAGTGGAAACTACTGAAATCGTTACGATTGAAGAGGACGATAAAGAACCGGAGACTTTCATTACGGTGAGAGAAGAAGAAAGGCCGGATGTGGTCGAAGAGATTCCTGAGCAGGTTACCGTGCATGAAACAGTTACGGAAGAAGGCAAACGTAAAACTGTTAAGAAGCGCGTGATTAAGAAGCCCAAGGGGCTTAAGGAGGAAATCACAGAAATAACTACTGTTGAGGAGGAAGATAAGCAACCGGAATCTGTTGTGGTTGTGAAAGAAGAAATGCCTGAAGAACAGCCAGTTATTGAAGAGTTGCCAGAACAAGTGGTTGTACACGAGACTGTGACTGATGAAGGCGTGGTTAAGCGTAAGACTGTTAAGAAACGCGTGATAAAGAAGCAGAAGGGAGATAAGCAAGAAACAACAGAAATAGTGACTGTAGAAGAAGATGGAAAGAAACCGGAGACGGTGGTTACTATTATGGAAAAAGAAGCACCTGAAGAAAAGCATGTTATTCAGGAGCTGCCTGAACAAATCATTATTCGTGAAGATTTGAGTGAAGATACGCCGAAGCAGAAGACCGTAAAGAAACGCGTTATAAAGAAACGCAAAGGTGATAAAGAGGAAACCACTGAAATAATTACGGTTCAAGAAGGTGATAAAGAGCCTGAGACTACCATTAACGTAAGAGAAGAGGTTATACCTGAAGAAATGCCTGAAGAAATTCGCGAGCTTCCGGAGCATGTCACGATTCAAGAGAGTACAACTGATGAAGGTGTGCCAAAGAAGAAAGTGATAAAGAAGCGCGTTATTAAGAAACAGAAAGGTCCCAAGGAAGAAACCACGGAAATAGTTACGATTGAAGAAGATGACAAAGCCCCTGAAACTTTTGTTACTGTAAAGGAAGAGGAAGTGCCTGAAGAGCAGCCAGAAGAGGTAGACGTCTTACCCGAAGTTGTTGTTCACGAAACAATAACAGATGAAGGTGATGTTAAGCGCAAAACGGTGAAGAAGCGCGTTATTAAGAAGACTAAAGGAGGTAAACAGGAAACAACTGAGATTGTTACTGTTGAAGAAGACGACAAGAAACCGGAGACTATCGTACGGGTTGTGGAAGAAAAGCCCGAGGAAATCGAAGAACTTCCGGAAGAAGTGATTGTTCACGAGGTCGAAACAGATGAAGGCCCTAAGCGTAAGACTGTGAAGAAACGCGTAATTAAGAAGACCAAAGGTGACAAGCAGCATACTACTGAAATAGTTACTGTTGAGGAAGATGGTAAGAAACCAGAGACTACTGTGACTGTTCAAGAAGAAGAAATTCCGGAAGTTATTGAAGAAAGGCCTAAACCTGCTAAGAAACGCGTTGTTAAGAAACCTAAAGGTCCTAAAGAAGAAGAAGAAAAGATATTGTTTGTTCCTACGTTAGCTAACAAGGAGAAACCTCAAGATGGAGATGTTATGGACATGCTGGGTCTTGAAGTTTTGAAAATGTTTAAAGCGGTGCCAACCACTGAAGAACAACCTGAAATAGAAGAACAGCCTGAGGTTACTGTAACCGAGTCATTCGTCGACGACGGAAAGACGAAGAAGAAGACGATCAGAAAACGTGTAATTAAAAAGAGAGTTGGTGGTAAAGAAGAAACCGCCGAAATTGTTACCGTTGAAGAAGACGATAAATCTCCAGAAACAACTGTTACTGTAACTGAATCGTCCGTACCGGAGGAAGAGTTGGAAGAGATGCCCACTCTGCATAAAAAACACAAAAAACCTAAACGACTTACACAACAGCCTGATGACACAGCTCTTACAATAGACGAAGTATTTACACATGAAACTGAAGGTAAGATTTCAATTTTACACTTATATCATTCTTATGTGATGCCAATGTTATGGCGTACCATACAATATTACATGTTATTATTCATCCTTGCACTGTTTGCACAAGCACACTGTTCTTGGTGGAAATTTAAGTATGATAATCGATGATCAATGCTAATATTCTTCGAAGAAGATGAAGAAATGATTATGGAAGTTGAAAGATTGTATTGCAGGAATCATTTGGAAGAGATTCATTTGAAGATGCAAAGAAATGCTAATCTTTAAACAATAACTTACCATCTATTTCTTCATAGTTGCTGCTCCACTTTGCTTCAATGATACTTGAATGATATTCTTTGATTCTTCATTTTTATTCTATTCTTTTATCTTCTATTCTTTCAATATACTGTTCTTCTATCCTTTTATTCTTCAATTCTTCTTTTCTTATATTCTTCCATTCTTCTTTTCTTCTATTCTTTCATTTCTTCACTAGTAAAACAATAGAGGCTATTTAAGCAAAACAAAAACCGTTTCATAGAAGTGCTTTCTTCTCCATGAAGATTTATCTGAAACAATAAAAACATACTTAAGTTTCCAACCAAGAGTTTCTGCACCAACTGCACAAAGCCATAATCCATCCTTATAAATTAAAATTACAATTTCACTGAAAATATAACATTACAGGTCCATTGGATGATACCAAACCACACAAAACACGTGCAAAAGTCACACAGCCCACAGACGAATTCACAATAATAGAACAAAAACCAGATATTCTGGAAGATGACACCAAACAAAATGAAGAAACTACTCATGAAATCATTACTAAATTTAAGTCGACACCCGGCAGCAAAGAAACTACAAAGATCGTTACTAAGCGTACAATAATTAAGAAAAAGAAAAAACCCGGTAAAGATGATTCTGAAACAGGTGACATAGTTATCGAGGAGGTTCTAGACGAAGTGCGCCCCGAAGACAAGCCGGAAGTATCCGAGGTAACTTTCGAAGAAGTTACCGACGATACAGGTAAGGTAGAGGAAGTCAAACCCACGTACATCGAAGAAATGCCCGAGGAAACAGTGTCAGAAGTGGTAACTAAAGAAGGTAAGTCCGTGCAAAAGAAAACTAAAAAACGCATCATCAAAAAGCGCATTGGCGGCAAAGAAGAAACAACCGAAATAGTAACGGTTGAAGAAGACGACAAGACACCCGAAACTACAGTGACTGTCAAAGAAATAGACCTTCCAGAAGAAGAAATAGAAGAAAGACCACTAGAAAGAAAGGATGTAAAAGCCACGGTAATCGAAGAACTACCTGAAGAAGTCGTGGTCCAAGAAGTCGTCACCGAAGAAGGCAAACGCATTAAAAAGAAAATAAAGAAGAAAATAATCAAAAAGAAAACAGACGGCAAAGAACAAACAACAGAAATCGTCACTGTTGAAGAAGACGACAAAAAACCAGAAACCACCATAACAACCAAAGAAATTCAGCTGCCTCAAGTAGAAGAACCTGAGGAAATTCCCATAATTGAAGAACTACCAGAAGAAGTAGTCGTCCAAGAATTCATTACCGATGAAGGCAAAAAGAAAAAGAAAACCATAAAGAAACGCATTATCAAGAAACGCGTTGACGATAAAGAAGAAACAACAGAAATCGTATCTGTACAAGAAGACGACAAAAAACCTGAAACTACAGTCACTGTCCAAGAAACAATTCTACCTCTAGAAGAAGTAGAAAAACTTAAACCCAAAAAACCGAAAAAACCAAAGAAAGCAGTTCACGTAGAAGAACTGCCCGAAGAAGTCATCGTAAAGGAAGTACCCACCGAGGAAGGAATTAAGAAACAAGTAGTTAAGAAACGCGTAATAAAAACGCGCAAAGGTGGCAAAGAAGAAACCACCGAAATCGTCACCGTGCAACAAGATGACAAAAAACCTGAAACTACAGTAACGGTAAAAGAAACAGAACTACCAGAGGAAGAGGAAGTAGCACCAGAACCACTCATCGAAGAACTCCCCGAAGAAGTCGTCGTACAAGAAACAGTAACAGACGAAGGCAAAAAGAAGAAAAAGACCATTAAGAAGCGCATAATCAAGAAGCGCGTTGGCGACAAAGAAGAAACAACAGAAATTGTATCCGTACAAGAAGACGACAAAAAACCAGAAACTACAGTGACTGTCCAAGAAACAATTCTACCTCTAGAAGAAGTAGAAAAACTAAAACCCAAAAAACCGAAGAAACCAAAGAAAGCAGTTCACGTAGAAGAATTGCCCGAAGAAATCACTGTAAAGGAAGTACCCACCGAGGAAGGAATTAAGAAACAAGTAGTTAAGAAACGCGTAATAAAAACGCGCAAGGGTGGCAAAGAAGAAACTACCGAAATCGTCACCGTGCAACAAGATGACAAAAAACCTGAAACTACTGTAACGGTAAAAGAAACAGAACTACCAGAGGAAGAGGAAGTGGCACCAGAACCACTGATCGAAGAACTCCCCGAAGAAGTCGTCGTACAAGAAACAGTAACAGATGAAGGAAAAAAGAAGAAAAAGACCATTAAGAAGCGCGTAATTAAGAAACGCGTTGGCGACAAAGAAGAAACAACTGAAATTGTAACTGTACAAGAAGACGACAAGAAACCCGAAACTACAGTAACCACAAAAGAAATAGAACTACCAGAAGAAGTAGAAGAAGCTCCAAAGCCTCTAATTGAAGAACTACCAGAAGAAGTCGTCGTACAAGAAACAGTAACAGACGAAGGCAAAAAGAAGAAAAAGACCATAAAGAAGCGCGTCATCAAAAAGCGCGTTGGCGACAAAGAAGAAACAACTGAAATTGTAACTGTACAAGAAGACGACAAGAAACCCGAAACTACCGTAACCACAAAAGAAATAGAATTACCAGAAGAAGTAGAAGAAGCTCCAGAGCCTCTAATCGAAGAACTACCAGAAGAAGTAGTTGTACAAGAAACAGTGACAGACGATGGTAAAAAGAAGAAAAAGACCATTAAGAAAAGAATCATTAAGAAACGCGTAGGCGACAAAGAAGAAACAACAGAAATCGTCACTGTACAAGAAGGCGACAAGAAACCAGAAACTACCGTAACTGTAAAAGAAGAAGAATTGCCCGAAAAACCACAAAAACCGAAAAAGAAGAAGAAGAAACCCGAGGAAAAGATTCTATTTGTACCCACATTAGCGAACAAAGAGCAAACTCCAGATGGAGACGTAATGGACATGCTTAAACTAGAAGTAATAAAAATGTTCAAGCCAGCCCCTCTAACCGAGGAAGAACCAGATGAAGAAAAACCTAAGATTGAAGAACTACCAGAAGAAAAGATCGTCACAGAAACAATTACCCAAGAAGGCAAGAAAACAAAGAAAACCATTCGAAAGAAAATAATTAAAAAACGCATTGGCGACAAAGAAGAAACTGCAGAAATCGTAACCGTCCAAGAAGACGACAAAGCTCCTGAAACTACCGTCACCATGAAAGAAGAAGAAACTCCAGAAGAAAAACCGACTGTAATAGAGGAATTGCCCGAAGAAGTTACCGTCCAAGAAATAGTTACCGAAGAAGGCAAACCCTCAAAGAAAACAATAAAGAAACGCGTAATCAAAAAGAAAACTAAAGGAAAAGAAGAAACAACAGAAATTGTTACTGTGCAAGAAGAAGACAAGAAACCAAAAACCACAGTAACTGTTAAAGAAATCGAAGTACCAGAAGAAGAAATCAAAGAAAAGAAACCTAAGAAACCCAAGAAACCCAAAGCGGTAAAATCAGAAGAACACGAACAACCTGAAGAAATAGTTGAAGAGATGCCCGAAGAAACTCCAGAAAAACCAGTCGAAATCGAAGAGCTCCCAGAAGAAGTTCTTATCCAACAAACAGTAACCGAAGAAGGCAAAACAAAACAAAAGAAAATCAAAAAGCGAGTTATCAAAAAGAAGACCGACGGAAAAGAAGAAATAACAGAAATAGTAACAGTACAAGAAGACGACAAACAACCAGAAGTTACCGTCACGGTACGTGAAGAAGTTGCGCCCGAAGAAAAACCAGAAGAAAAGAAAGAAAAACCTAAAAAGAAGAAAAAGAAGCCAGAGGAGAAAATACTGTTCGTGCCTACATTGGCCAACAAAGAAACTCCCGATGGAGACGTGATGGATATGCTTAAATTAGAAGTTATTAAAATGTTTAAGCCGGTTCCAACAACTGAAGAGGAAGAAGACGAAGAAAAGCCTAAAATCGAAGAATTACCCGAAGAAAAGATTATCACTGAAACAGTTACACAAGAAGGAAAGAAATCAAAGAAAACCATTAGGAAGAAAATTATTAAGAAGCGCGTTGGTGATAAAGAAGAAACCGCAGAAATTGTAACCGTCCAAGAAGACGACAAAGCTCCCGAAACTACCGTGACCATGAAAGAAGAAGAAACTCCAGAAGAAAAACCAACTGTAATAGAGGAATTGCCCGAAGAAGTTACCGTCCAAGAAATAGTTACCGAAGAAGGCAAACCTTCAAAGAAAACAATAAAGAAACGTGTAATCAAAAAGAAAACTAAAGGAAAAGAAGAAACAACAGAAATTATTACTGTGCAAGAAGAAGACAAGAAACCAGAAACCACAGTAACTATTAAAGAAATCGAAGTACCAGAAGAAGAAATCAAGGAAAAGAAACCTAAGAAACCCAAGAAGCCCAAAGCTGTAAAAGCTGAAGAAAGAGAACAACCAGAAGAAACTACTGAAGAATTACCTGAAGAAACTGAGGAAAAACCAGTAGAAATAGAAGAATTGCCAGAACAAGTTGTTATACAGCAAACAATCACCGAAGAAGGCAAAACTAAACAAAAGAAAATCAAGAAACGAGTAATTAAAAAGAAAACAGACGGCAAAGAAGAAATTACAGAAATTGTAACTGTTCAAGAAGATGATAAGCAACCTGAAGTTACCGTTACCGTACGCGAAGAAATTCCCGAGGTAACAGAAGAAAAGCCTAAAGAAAAAGATAAACCTAAAAAGAAGAAAAAGAAACCAGAAGAGAAATATCTTTTCGTACCAACATTGGCGAATAAGGAAGAAACACCAGAAGGTGACGTAATGGACATGATTAAAATGGAAGTTATTAAAATGTTCAAGCCTGCTCCAATAACTGAAGAGGAAGGAGATGTGGAAAAACCGGAAATAACTGAGATGCCTCAAGAAACCATAATAACTGAATCAGTCACTGACGATGGAAAACGCAAGAAGAAAGTTATTAAGAAACGTATAATAAAGAAACGAACTGGTGACAAGGAAGAAACAGCAGAAGTTGTAACCGTTCAGGAAGGAGATGAGGCGCCAATAACAAAGGTAACAATACAAGAAGAAGAAATACCAGAAGAACCAGTACAAGAAGAAAAGGTTCCTGAAGAGGAAGTTCCTGAAGAAAAGGCTCCTGATGAAAAGAAGAAACCTAAAAAGAAGAAGAAGAAGCCAGAAGAGAAGTACCTATTTGTGCCAACTTTGGCTAACAAAGAAGAAACTCCGGAAGGCGATGTAATGGATATGATAAAAATGGAAGTTATGAAAATGTTTAAGCCAGCTCCTGTAACTGAAGAAGAAGGAGATTTAGAAAAACCAGAAATAACCGAAATGCCTCAAGAGACTATAATCACCGAATCAGTAACCGATGATGGAAAACGCAAAAAGAAAGTGGTTAAAAAGCGTATTATAAAGAAACGTGTAGGTGATAAGGAAGAGACGGCTGAAGTGGTAACAGTACAAGAAGGTGATGAAGCACCTGTGACGAAAGTAACAATACAAGAAGAAGAAGTGCCAGAAGAACCTATGCAAGAAGAAAAGGTTCCTGAAGAGGAAATTCCGGAAGAAAAAGCTCCGGAGGAAAAGAAAAAACCTAAAAAGAAGAAGAAGAAGCCAGAAGAGAAATATCTTTTCGTACCAACTTTGGCTAACAAAGAAGAAACACAAGATGGTGATGTCATGGACATGATTAAAATGGAAGTTATCAAAATGTTTAAGCCTGCA
Source organism: Enochrus cinctus (assembly GCA_033557785.1). Classification (NCBI taxonomy): domain Eukaryota; kingdom Metazoa; phylum Arthropoda; class Insecta; order Coleoptera; family Hydrophilidae; genus Enochrus; species Enochrus cinctus. The sequence goes on along the minus strand of JAUIMW010000119.1, from coordinate 15,458 downwards.
CCTGTAAGTGAAGAACCGGAAGAAGTAGAACAGCCGGAAATTACAGAAATGCCAGAGGAAACTACAATAACAGAATCTGTAACTGACGATGGAAAACGTAAAAAGAAAGTCGTCAAAAAGCGCATCATTAAGAAGCGCACAGGTGATACTGAAGAAACAGCTGAGGTGGTAACTGTCCAAGAAGACGATGAAGCACCAATAACAAAGGTTACAATACAAGAAGAAGAGATCCCCGAAGAAGAAATCAAACCTAAGAAAAAGAAGACAAAGAAACCAAAAGAAACAGTGGTTGAAATTCAGGAAGAAACACCCGAGGAAGAACAGCCTACCTACATTGAAGAGTTACCAGAAGATGTTACAGTTACTGAAATAGTAACAAAAGAAGGAATACCCAAAAAGAAGGTAACGAAAAAGCGAGTTCTTAAGAAGCGAACTGGACCAAAGGAAGAAGTAATAGAAATAACAACAATAGAAGAAGATGGAAAACCAACAGAAACAATAGTAAACGTTGAAGAAAAAGAAGTTCCTGAACAACAAGAAGAAACACCTATTAGTGCATTAGTAGAGGAATTACCGGAAGAAACACAAGTAATAGAAATTGACACTACTTCAGATACACCAAAGAAAAAGATAACTAAGAAACGTACACTTCTTAAAAAGGTAGGTCCTAAAGTAGAAACAACAGAAATAACAACTATTTTAGAAGATGGAAAAGAACCTGAAACAATTGTTGTTACGAAAGAAGTTGATGAAAAGGACGTGCCTAAAAAACCAAAAAAGAAGAAGACAAAGCCCGAAGAAAAGATATTGTTCGTACCCACATTGGCTGAAAAAGAACCTGAAACTCAACCTGAGGATGTAATTGACATGATTAGAACTAAAGTAATAAAGACTGCAGTAACTATTAAACAACCAGGACCATCTGTTGTTCCTCTAGAAGAAGTTCCATATCCGGAAATTGCGCCTGAGGAAGAAGAAGCAACTGTAGTGGAAGAATTCCCAGAAGTAGTTGAAGTTAAAGAGGAAACAACTCCAACTGGTGAAATTAAAAAGAAAATTGTCAAGAAACGTAAATTGCGCAAGAGAGATGGCGATAAAGTAACAGAAACCAACATTGTTACAGTACAAGAAGAAGATAAAGAACCTGAAACTACTGTTGAAACTAAGGAACTTCCTCAAGAAGCAATTGAGGAAGAAGAGCCACAGGAAGAACCTGTTCAAATTATAGAGCTTCCCGAAGAAATTAAAGAAATTGAAGAAATAGACGAAGAAACTAAACAACCAAAGAAAAAGATAGTAAAGAAACGGGTACTCAAGAAGAAAAAGGGTGATAAAGAAGAAGTAACTGAAATAGTGTCAACCAAAGAAGAAGATAAACCTGAAGAGACAACTGTATCTGTTACCGAAAGAGATGTTCCAAAGAAAAAGAAACCTAAGAAACCAAAAGAAGGAAAAGAAGCACCGAAGAAGTATGACTTGGAAAATATGAAACCAATTCCAGTTGAAAGAGTTGAACAAAAACCCAAAAAATTCCAAGTTGTTCCAAAGGAAGAAGTACCTTTATTGGGTGAAATCAAGCTCAAAAAGGCTAAGCCCGTGCCGAAGAAACCAGCCAAAGGAACTAAGATTCCTAAAATACGGCTGACAAGCAGAATTGTTCATGTTAAGTTCCCTGCAGAAAATGAGGAGGAGCAAATACCTGTTATAACAATTAGAGAAAGGGATCTCAAGGATGCAGGCGTTCTATCTAGAAACATGAAAGAAGCTGAAAAGGTACTCAAAACAAGGAGAAGGAAATTGAAGGATGTCGAGAAAGAACTTGCAGATCTAGAAAAAATGGATCTAGAACTTGATGAACTTAAAAAAGAAAAACCCGAAACCGTCGATGAAGCCTTCAAATATCAAAGACAACCCAAAAAGCCAAAAGAAGAGCCAGAGGAACCTGAACCTTTAAAAATAGGTAAAGGAAAAGTAAAGAAGGAAGATGAAATTACACCCGAAGACGTAAAACTGAAGAAAATACCACAAAAACCAACAGAAGAAGAACCAGAGCCACTCAAACCCGTGAAGAAAGAAAAGCCCGAAAAGAAAAAACCCAAGGAAATCAAAGAAGAGGAAGGTCCTAAACTGAAACCATTTGAACCTTATGATATTGACAGGCCAGACAGGGAATTAGAAGAATTTGAAAAACCTGAATTTGAAAAGGAACCTAAAGAGGAACCCAAAGATAAGAAAACTCGTAAACCTAAAAAGAAACCAGAAAAACCAGAACCAGAAACAGAAGAGAGTATTTTGGTTAAGGGAGTTCCGAAGAAACCAGAAGATGAAGAGCAACCAGAGTTCAAGGGTAAATATAAACAAAAACCAAAACCTGAAGAAGAACCTGAAACCATTCAACTAAAACCTTTCAAGAAACCCAAAGATGATAAAGAACCGACAGAAAAAGATGATAAGGTTGGTAAGCCAGAACCATTTGAAAGAAAAGATGACGATTGGAAATTGAAACCTAAAGAATTTGATGATAAGGATAAACCTAAAAAGAAGAAAAAGAAGCCAATTATTCATGAACTTCCAGAGGAAAAAACAGTTACGGAAGAACCTACTGATGAAGGAAAACCAGTAACGAAAATTGTTAAGAAACGAGTGATAAGAAAGCGCGAAGGACCAAAAGAAGAAATTACAAACATAGAAACCACCGAAGAAGAAGGAAAAGAGCCAGTTACAGTAGTAACTGTAGAGGAGAGAGAAATTCCGGAAGATGAAATTCTTCCTATTCCTGACACTGCTGTGCCTGTTGAGGAACTTCCTGAAGAAACTCAGGTTACTGAAGTTGTTACCAAAGGTATAGTTAAAAAGAAGATAATTAAGAAGAGACGGCTCCGCAAGCAGGGTGATGATCAAGACGAAATAACAGAAATTGTTACAGAACAAGAAGATGATAAACCGGAAGTCGTTGTGTCTGTTACTAAACCCAAAAAGACAAAGCCTTTTGAGGAAGAAGTAGAAGAATTGAAAGAAGAACAAACGAAACCAAAGAAAGCCAAACCTATAGTGCATGAACTTCCGGAAGAAGTCAAAGTTACTGTAGTTACTACGGAAGAAGGTCCTGTTAAGAAAGTAACTAAGAAACGTACTATCAGAAAACGAGAAGGACCAAAGGAGGAAATAACTCAGATAGAAGTTGTGGAAGAAGAAGATAAAGCTCCAGTAACAACGGTAACTGTTGATGAGTTTGAAATAACAGAAGAGGAACAGCCTCAAGTACCTGAAACAGCGGAACCTGTTGAAGAATTACCGGTAGAAGTCAAAGAGACCGAAATAATGACGCCTGAAGGAATTAAGAAGAAGGTTACTAAAAAACGCGTAATTAAGAAAAAAGACAAAGTAACTGAAATAATTACAGTGGAAGAAGATGATAAGAAGCCAGAAGTGTTTGTTAATGTGGAAGAAGAACAGCCACTTGAGACATATGAAGAAATTGAAGAAATCAAGCCGAAGGAAAAGAAACCTAAAAAGGCGAAGCCGGTTGTACAAGAACTTCCGGAAGAAGTAAAAGTTACAGAAGTTATATCAGAAGAAGGTAAGAAGGTTAAGAAAGTAACGAAAAAACGAGTAATTAAGAAACGTGATGGCGATAAAGAAGAAGTAACTAAGATAGAGACGGTAGAAGAAGATGATAAACCTGCTGTTACAACAGTTACAATTGAAGAACTTCCAGTTGACGAACTGGAACCTGTTATACAAGAGCCTGAGGAAGCGCAGCCTATCGAAGAGCTGCCGGAAGAAGTTACAGTTACGGAAACCGTTGACAAAAAGAAAATTATCAAAAAGAAACGTATCATTAAGAAGAAGGTAGGAGATGAAGATGAAATTACGGAAATTACTTCGGTTCAAGAGGAAGATAAAGAACCTGAAGTGACTCTTGAAGTCAAGAAGGTAAAGCCTAAGAAAAAGAAACCTACTGAAAAGGTGGTTAAACCTCTTGAAGAAACTGAAACATTTGAAATTGAAGAAGAAAAACCAGAGGAGGCTAAACCTGTGATTCACGAATTGCCTGAAGAAGTACAAGTTACAGAAGTGGTAACTAAGGAAGGCAAACCATCTAAGAAGGTTGTGCGCAAGCGCGTTATTAAGAAACGCGAAGGTGACAAAGAAGAAGTCACAGAAATTCAAACCATCGAGGAAGATCATAAAGAACCAGTGACTATAGTTACTGTTGAAGAAAAAGAAATTGATGAGTTTGAACCCGTTCCGGAAGTACCTCAAGAGGCTCAAGTGGTAGAGGAGCTACCTGAAGAAGTAACTGTCACAACTGTAGACAAGAAGAAAATAGTAAAGAAGAAACGGGTAATTAAGAAGCGTGTTGGGGATGAAGATGAAGTGACTGAAATAACAACTGTACAAGAAGATGACAAGGAGCCGGAAATTACGATGGAAGTCAAGAAAGAGAAGCCAAAGAAAAAGAAACCTAAGGAAATTAAGCCTGAAGAAAAATATGAGGAAGTTGAGAAGATCCCGGCTGAAGAAGTTGAGCCTGAAGAAGCAAAACCAACTGTACACGAATTACCGGAAGAGGTTAAGGTTACTGAAACTATTACTAAAGAAGGTAAACCGTCAAAGAAAATCGTAAAGAAACGGGTAATTAAGAAACGGGATGGTGATAAAGAAGAAATTACGCAAATAGAAACCGTGCAAGAAGACGACAAAGAGCCTGTTGTTTCTGTGACGGTGGAAGAAAAGGTTGTTGAAGAAACAACAGAAGAGCCTGAGGAGATGGCACCTATGGAGGAACTTCCTGAAGAAGTTAAGGTGGTAGAAGAGGTTACAGATCAAGGCATTACGAAGAAGAAGGTTATTAAAAAGAGGATAATTAAGAAGCCTAAAGGTGATAAGGAAGAAATTACGGAGATAGTTACGGTACAAGAGGAGGATAAGCAACCAGAAACTGTGGTTACGGTTACGGAACAGCCTGTGGAAGAGAAACCGGAAGAAGAAAAACCTGCTGAGGAAGCGCCAACAAAGAAAGTGACGAAGAAAAAGAAGAAGAAGCCTGAAGAAGAGAAGTACTTGTTTGTACCTACGTTGCAAAAGAAGGAAAAGCCAGCGGATGAGAAAGAAGTAATGGATATGGTCAAACTTGAATTGATGAAAATGTTCAAGCCTCTTGCTTCTTCTCAAGAGGAGACTGAAGATGACGAAGTATTGCCATTTGAGTCTACATTGTCAAAACCAAGGAAAGCTAAGGTTATAATTCATGAACTGCCTGAGGAGGTGAAGGTTACTGAAGTTATTACGGAAGAAGGTCCTACGACAAAAACAACTAAGAAACGCACGATTAGGAAGCGCGAAGGGCCCAAAGAAGAAATCACACAAATTGAAACTGTTGAAGAAGACAATAAGGAACCTGTAACGACAGTCACTGTAGAAGAGAGGGAGATTCCGGAGGATGAAGTTGTCCACATCCCTGATACAGCTGAACCTATGGAAGAATTGCCTGAAGAAGTTCAGGTGACTAAAGAAGTGACTGAAGAAGGTCCAAAGACAAAGGTTGTTAAGAAACGTGTGCTTAAGAAGAAAGCAGGTGATAAGGACGAAATAACGGAAATCGTAACTGTGCAGGAAGATGATAAGAAACCTGAAGTCACGGTAACTGTTAAGAAGTCACATCAAAAGAAAGTAAAACCGATGGAAGAAGAAGAAACATCTCCTTTGGATGATTTGGATATGAAACCGAAGAAAGCTAAGCCTATTATACATGAACTTCCTGAGGAAGTCAAGGTGACGGAAGTAACTACGGAAGAAGGACCAGTTAAGAAAGTTACGAAGAAACGCACTATTAGAAAACGTGAAGGTCCAAAAGAAGAAATCACACAAATTGAAACTGTTGAAGAAGATAACAAAGAACCAGTCACTGTAGTTACCGTAGAAGAGCGCATTCTACCTGAAGACTTACCTGAAGAAGAAAAGCAAATACCAGAGGTAGCTGAAGTAGTTGAGGAAGAACCAGAAGAAGTTAAAGTTACCGAAACTGTTACCGATGAAGGCAAACCGGAGAAGAAGGTAGAAAAGAAACGAACGATTAAGAAGCGCGTGGGTGGAAAAGAACAAAAGACAGAAATAGTAACTGTACAAGAGGGCGACAAAGAACCCAAAACACTCGTAACTGTCACAACATCTTTACTCGATGACGAATTCGACGAAGTGAAAATGTTACCTGAACAACAAGACACTCCAGAAATGACTTCCGTTACTGTTACACCTATGTTAAATTCGCAAATTGTAACAGAAACACTTACATATGAACCTCTAGGTAAGAACAATAATATTACTAAAGTCTTTCCATATAGATTAATAATTTTTCAGAAAATATTTAGATGCTACTTAGTTTGCAGGATTATTCCATGTTGAATCAAATTTAGACGCAGATCTGCTCCGCTTTGCTAGTAGTTCACAATTTCATAAATTGGAGCACAAGTGTTTTGTGGACGGAGTCAGATCTGGGTCCAAAGTACCAGAAGGTACTATGACTTTGATATCTTCAATTTTCTTTGATAAATAAAATTTCTTCAAAGAAATGGTAAAGTAATGAGTAAAAACTACACCTACATCAGTACGCACTTAGCCATGGAGCTGTGAAGCAAGAAGTTTTCTAGAGATCACGAGTTGTGTAAAAAGAAGATTAGGTCATCAAAGTGAAACTTCTATAGTAGTTCTTTGGTACAACAAGCTCAATATTACTTTTGATGATCTCTTATGTACACCATTCTTCATAACTTATGACCACCTTTGACTTATGCAACCGCCATACTCATGGTATGAAGCATTATGGTTGTATAAGTAAAAGATGGCCAAGTTATTCAGCATGGTAGCGGATTAATCTAAAAATATAAATTTCTATAAAAGTTTCACTTCTACTCACAACACACAATTCAATAGTTTACCAAACAATAATAAAAATTGATTTAAAATGGAATAACCCGTATAATTTTCATATTATTATTATCCACTTAAGCTATGTACAGATCTATAACATAACTATGCTTACAGGTGAAGTTAAAAAGCCTAAAAGACCAAAGGAAAAAGCGAAGCCAACGGCTGAATTAAAAGAAGGGGTAATTGTAGAAGTAGTAGATACTCAATTGAACGAAAGTACACTTAAACCGGAAGACGCAGACAAACAAAAAGCTGACGAGTTTAGCGTACCTAAACTAGAACAAGCCAAGATCATCGAAGAAGAAGTAAAACAAGACGAAACTCCTAAGATCAAGAAGAAGAAGGAAAAGAAACCAAAGGAAGAAAAGCCGGAAGAAGAAATACCAAAAGAGGAAGAAATCCCTGAAGAAATTCCAGAGGAGAAACCCGAGGAAATCGTCGAGGAAGTCGAGGAACCTAAAGTCGAAGAAGCAAAACCAGAAGAACCTAAGAAACCAAAGAAGAAGAAGGTAAAACCAGCAGAAGAAATAGTAGAGGAAAAAGTAGAAGAAGTAGTAGAAGAAAAACCAGAGGAAAAAGAAGAGCCCAAAGAAGAGAAACCTAAAAAGAAGAAAAAGAAAGAAGTCAAACCCACCGAAGTTCCAGAAGAAAAACCAGAAGAAAAACCGGAAGAAATACCAGAAATCGAAGAAGAAAAACCCGAAGAACCAAAAGTAGAAAAGGTTAAGAAGCCAAAGAAAAAAGAAGTCGCTGAGGAAGGCAAAGAAGAGCCTAAGAAACTCAAAATTGGAAAGGGTAAACTACCCCAAGAGGAAGAAAAAATAGAAGAAGTTAAATTGAAACCGATACCTCAAAAGGAAGAAGAAGTAGAAGAAGAAAAACCAAAAGAAGAAAAACCAGAGAAAAAGAAAGAAAAACCCAAAAAGAAGAAAACAGTCGAGAAACCCGATGAACAACCAGAACTTGAACCACTTAAACCATTCGAAGTCGAAGAAGAAACGCCTGAACTGGAAGAATACGAAAAGCCAGAACTCGAAAAGGTAGAAAAAGATAAGAAAAAGGTAAAGAAGGTGAAGAAACCCGAAGTGCAAAAACTTGAACCAATAAAGATAGAAAGGAAAGAACAAAAACCAAGCAAATTCACTATAACCGAACCAGAAAAGGTAAATTTGGCAGAAATAAAACTAAAGAAACCAAAGATCCCAGAGAGGAAAGAACCCAAGACTACTAAATTACCCAAGTTTTTGTTAAAGAGCAGAATAAATTACGTAGACTTCCCACCATTATCCGAACTTGAAAAGAAACCAATTATTACACAACGTACTCCAGACTTAAAAGATGCAGGTGTACTCTCCAGAAACATGAAAGACGCTGAAGACGTACTAAAAACCAAGAAAAGAAAAATGAAAAAGATCGATAAAACTCTCGACGATCTAGAAAAACTCGATCAAGATTTCGAGGAACTCAAAAAGAAAGAACTTGAAAAACTTGACGACGAATATAAGAAATATGAACGCAAACCAAAAGAAAAATCAGAATCCGAAGAAGAACCAAAACAACTTAAGATCGGAAAAGGTAAAGTCCCTAAACCTGAAGAAGAACCTGAAGATGTTAAACTTAGAAAAATACCACAAAAACCAGAAAAACCTGAAGAGGAAGAAGTAAAGAAACCAAAGAAAGAAAAGACTGAAGAGAAACCTAAAGAAAAGAAAGAGAAGCCCGAAGAACCTAAATTGACACCTTTCGAACCGTACGACATAGAAAGAGAAGAACCAGAATTAGAAAAATATGAAAAACCGGAATACGAAGAACCTGAAGAGGAACCAAAAGAAAAAGATAAACCTAAATACAAGAAAACCAAGAAACCTAAACCAGAACCCGAAACACTTGAAATCCCATTAAAGAAGGGTCCACCAAAGCCACAAGAAGAAGAAGAGGTCCCTGAAATAAAACTAAAATACAAACAAGGGCCAAAACCAGAAGAAGAACCAGAGGAAATCAAGTTAAAACCATTCACAAAACCAAAACCAGAGGAAGAGGAAGTTACTCCTGAGTTAACCGTTGGAAAACCCGACACCATACCAACAGGTGATTACGAGCCTGAAACAATCAAAATTAAGAAGAAGATAACTAAAGGAAAGAAAAAGAAGCCAGAACCTAGTACTGGTGAAGAAGGTAAACCCGAAGAAGAGGTACCCGAAGAAACTCCAGAAGAAATTCCTGTCGAGGAGGAGGTACCTCAACAAGAAGAAGTAGAACAGCCAACAGAAGAACAACCTTCTGAAGAAATCACTGCTCCTAAACCTAAAAAGAAAAAACTCAAGAAAAAAGAGGAGAAACCTGAAGAGGTAGTAGTGCCGGAAGAAGTTCCTGAAGAAGCTCCCGAAGAAGTTCCAGAAGAAATAATTCCTGTAGAAGAAGAAAAGAAACCCAAAAAGAAGATAAAGAAACCTAAGGAAGAGGTGCCGGAAGAAAAACCAGAACCTATAGAAGAACCAAAACCAGAAGAACCCAAACCAGAAAAGAGACCAATTGAAAAGAAGGAACAACAAAAAGCACAAAAACCAAAGATTCAAGAACCAGAGCCTGTCAAACTCGCAGAAATAAAATTGAAAAAACGCACAATACCCGAAAAAGTTGACAAACCACAGAGCAAACAGCCCAAATTTTTACTTAAGAGCAGAATCAATTATGTTACATTCCCACCTCTTAATGAATTAGAAAAGATACCGCTCGTCGAAAGACGTAAGCGCGATCTTAAGGATTGCGGAGTTTTATCGAGAAATGTAGAAGATGCAGAAAAAGTTATCAAGAAGAAGAGAAGGAAGCCTAAAGATGTTGAGGATGATACATTAACTGAATTAGAAAAATTAGATTTGGAATTCCAGGAACTAAAGAAGAAACAACCAGAAAAGCTTGACGAGGAATTCAGAAAATACGAAAGAAAACCAAAAGAAAAACCAGAGGAAACAAAGGAGGAGCCTAAGAAACTTATAATGGGCAAAGGTAAGGTACCTGAAAAGGAAGACGCCGTCGAAGGTGTAAAATTAAAGAAGATACCAGAGAAGCCATTGGAAACAAAAGAAGAAACAACAGAAAAGAAAAAGAAAGAAAAGCCAGAAGAAAAGGTTAAGGAAACTAAAGAAGAACCCGAAGAGCCTAAATTAAAACCATTTGAGCCATTCGATATTGAAAGAGAAGAACCCGAACTTGAAGAATACGTAAAACCTGAATTCGAACCAAAGGAAAAAGAAAAACCAGAACCTAAAGAAGCTAAACCTAAAAAACAAAAGAAACCTAAACCTGAACCAGAAACTGTTCAAATTCCACTTGAAAAAGGTATTCCTAAACCTAAAGAGGAAGAAGAAGAGCCAGAAGTCAAATTCAAAATTAAACAGGGTCCAAAACCAGAGGAAGAACCGGAAGAAATTAAACTAAAACCATTTAAGAAACCTGAAGATGAAAAAGAAGAACCTGTCAAAGAAAAGACAGAAAAGCCCAAAAAGAAAGTTGTTAAGAAAAAGAAGACAACAGATGACAAAGTTTCTACGGACTTTGAATTTGACGATGAAGTTCCTGAAAAGGTTCCAGAAGAAAGAGAGCCTTCGCCCGAAAAACCAGTGGAAGTGGAAATTGAAAAACCTGTTGTAGAAGAAAAGAAACCTGAGGAACCAAAGGAGACGCCTGAAGAGAAGCCCAAGCCTCAACCAATAAAAATAATTAAGAAAGACCAAAAACCACAGAAACCTAAGATAACAGAACCAGAACCAATTAATTTAGCGGAAATAAAATTGAAGAAACGCTCTGTGCCTGAAAGGAAAGAACCAAAGACTACAAAGACTCCCAAACTAAAACTTAAGAGCAGAATCAACTATATAACCTTCCCACCACTATCCGAAATATTACAAACGCCAGTTATTACACAACGTACACCTGATAAAAAAGATAATGGTATTTTATCTAGAAACATGAAAGAAGCAGAAAAGATTAAGAAAACTAGACCAAGAAAACTTACAGAGGTAGACAAAGAATTAGAAGATTTGGAGAAACTTGATTTAGAGTTCGATGAGCTTAAGAAGAAAGAACAAGAAAAGGTAGATGATGAATACAAGAAATATGAACGAAAACCTAAAGAGAAACCTGAAGAAAAAGAAGAACCCAAACCTATTAAGATCGGCAAAGGTGTGGTTCCTGAAAAACCTGAAGAGGTTGAAGAACCTATAAAATTAAAGAAAGTTCCTGAAAAACCAACCGAGGAACCTACAGAAGAAAAGCCTAAAAAGAAAAAAGAGGAGCCAGAAGAAAAAGTGGTTAAAGAAAAGGAACCCAGGGAAGAACCCAAGATGACACCATTCGAACCTTTCGAAATTGATAGAGATGATACTGAAATTGAAAAATACGAAAAGCCTGAGTTTGAAAAACCAGAAAAGAAGAAACCTAAGAAAGAGAAGCCCAAATACGAAAGGCCAGAAAAACCAGAACCCGCACCTGAGACAATTCAGATTCCACTTGAAAAGGGACCACCTAAGCCAAAGGAAGAGGTAGAAGAACCAGAAGTTAAATTTAGAATACCTCAAAAGGACAAACCGGAGGAGGAACCAGAGCAAATAACATTGAAACCGTTCAAAAAGCCTGAACCTGAAAAAGAAGAATCACCTGAGAAAGTAGTTCTTAAGCCTAAGGAGCCTGAGAAGGTAATAGAGGAGGTTCCTGAAGTTGAACAGCAAATTACTATCAAGAAGAAAAAGGTGAAGAAACCTAAGCCGGAAGAAGTTGTGGAAGAAGTAACAATTAAGAAAGAAGAAAAACCAGAAGAGCCTGCTGAAGAAATTGTTATTAAGAAAAAGCCAAAAGAACCAGTAGAAGAAGAAGCTGCTGAAGTTACAATCAAAAAGGTAGAACCTATTAAGACTGAGGATGTAGAAGAACCAGCTGCGGAGATTGTTATTAAGAAGAAACCCGTTGTTAAGCCTGTGGAGGAAGAGGTGGAAGCAGAAATTGTTCTTAAGAAGGAACCTGAGCAAGAAGTAACTGAAGTAGTTGAAGAAATAAAGATCAAGAAAAAGAAGCCAAAGAAACCGGTGCAAGAAGAACCGGAAGCTAAACTTGAAATCGTTAAAGAACCTGAGCCGGTTCCTGAGGAAGTGGCGGAAGAGGTTGTAGAGGAAGTAGTTATCACAAAGAAAGAACCAGAAAAACCAAAAGAAGAAGAAGTTGTTGAAGAAATTACAATTCCAAAGGCTCCAGAACCTGAAGAGCCATCAGAGCAAATTGTAATTAAGAAAAAGAAACCTAAAAAACCTGTGGAAGAAGCTCCAGCTGAAATAACTATAAAGAAACCTGTACCTACGGAGGAAAAACAGGAAGAAGTTACTGAGGAAGTTGTTATCACGAAGAAGAAACCAGAGGAACCTAAGGAAGAAGAAGTGGTAGCTGAAGTTACTATTAAGAAGGAACCGGAACAAGAACCGGAACCTGCGGCTGAAGAAATTAAAATTATTAAGAAAAAGAAACCTAAGAAACCTGAAGAAGAAGCTCCGGCTGAAATTACCATTAAGAAACCTGTGCCTGTAGAGGAAAAACAGGAAGAAGTTACTGAGGAAGTTGTTATCACGAAGAAGAAACCAGAGGAACCTAAGGAAGAAGAAGTGGTAGCTGAAGTTACTATTAAGAAGGAACCGGAACAAGAACCGGAACCTGCGGCTGAAGAAATTAAAATTATTAAGAAAAAGAAACCTAAGAAACCTGAAGAAGAAGCTCCGGCTGAAATTACCATTAAGAAACCTGTGCCTGTAGAGGAAAAACAGGAAGAAGTTACTGAGGAAGTTGTTATCACGAAGAAGAAACCGGAGAAACCTAAGGAGGAAGAAGTAGTGGCTGAAGTGACAATTAAAAAAGAACCGGAACAGGAACCGGAACCTGTGGCTGAAGAGATTAAAATAACAAAGAAGAAACCAAAGAAACCACCAGTGGAAGAGGTAGCTGAAGAGGTTACTATAACAAAATTGGTTCCTGAAGAGAAGCCTGAAGAACCGGAGCAGCCTGTTGAAGAAGTAACATTCAAAGTTAAGAAACCTGAACCTAAAGAAGAAGTGGTAGAGGAAGTTACTATTAAGCCTGAGCCGGAGAAACAGCCTGAGCCCGTTGAAGAAGCTATTAAAATTAAGAAAAAGAAACCGAAGAAGCCTGTGGAAGAGGTGGCAGCGGAAGAACTTACAATTAAAAAGCCTGAAGTTGTTCCTGCAGAGGAAGAGAAACCAGAGGAACCTGAGGAATCTGTAGTTTTCAAGAAGCCTGAGCCGAAAGAAGAACCTGCTGAAGAGATAACTCTTAAGAAAAAACCGAAGGAGCCTACTAAAGAAGAAGCAGAAGAAGAAGTGACGGTTAAAAAGATTGAAATTAAGGAGCCTGAAGAACCGGAAGAGGTAGCGGAAGCTGTTGTTATAAAGAGAAAGGCGCCTAAGAAGCCTGCTGAAGAGCCTACTGAGGACGTAGCTGAGGAAATTACTCTTAAGAAATCTGTTCCGGAGGCTCCGGAAGAACCGGAAGAGGTTAAGCAGGAAATAAAGATTAAGAAGAAGAAGCCTAAGAAGCCTGTTGAAGAAGTAGCGGCTGATGAAATTACAATTAAGAAGCCTGAGGTGGTTCCTGAGGCTCCGGTTGAACCCGAGGAAGAGGTTACGTTGAAGAAACCTGAAGTGCCTGAAGAGCCGGCGGAAGAATTTTCTATTAAGCCAAAGAAACCTAAGAAGCCTGAAGAAGAGGCTGCTGATGAGGTTACTATAAAGAAATTGGTTCCTCAAGAACCTCCAGAAGAAGAGAAGCCGGAGGAACCATCTGAAGAATTCACTATTAAGAAGAAGAAGCCTGAAGAGCCTAAGGAGGAGGATGTTGAAGCGGAAGTAACGATACAGAAACCGCAACCTGCAGAAGAACCTGCGGAAGAATTTACAATTAAGAAGAAACCTCCACCGCCTAAGCCGACAGTTGAAGAACATGAGACGGCTATAACTCTTAAGAAATTGAAGAAGGTTAAGAAGCAGCCGGAAATTCCTGAACATACTGAAGTTGAAACTGTGATCTTCAGGCCTAGGCAGACGAAAACGAAGGAGGATGTTGAGCAAGAATTTAAGATATCTTTGGATTCTTACGCTGAGGAGGAAATTTCTATGTCAGGTAAGATTAAGTTGAAGAAGAAGAAGCAGCCTACGTTTGCTGAAGAAACTGGTGAAAGCACGATACAAGTAACTAAAGAAATTGAGGAAGAAGGACCTACTATTGAGGAGATTATAGACGATGGTAGTGATGCTGAAGAATTGCCTTACGATGATAGCATGGAGGAACATTTCCATGTGCCGCTCAGAAGGAAATCTACTATAGATTATTCGGTTAAGGAAGAGCCTGAGGAAGAAGTGAAAGTTGGGTTCACAGTTAAGAAGCAGCCGGATGTTTCTATGGAGGAAGAATCGTTCTCTCTTAAGAAGAAGCGAAAGCCATCGGTTGTTACTTTTGATGAAGGTTATTACTGTTATTTTTATATTGCTTATTGCTACTTTTAGCTTTTATGCTTTTAATTTTATTTATTTTAGATTATTTTGGATTTTTAGGGAGTATTTATAGTTTTTATTTAATACACTTGTATTTAATAAAATATGTTTTTTTTTTCTTCTTTTTTTATTTTGTACTATAGGCGCTTGCTTATTATTTATTGACTCACCTTTAATTTTTATTTTGCGAAGCAGTCACTTTTTGGTTTGCGGCTAGAGCCTGTATTGCAAAATATTTACGTAAAAAATTGTAATTCTAGAAGCGGTATCTTTAAGCATTACGAAAGAAAAAGAGATTATCGAAGAAGTTCCTGTGGCCGAAGTGACGGAAGAAGGCGATGTTCTATTTTCGATCACTTCCTACATTGCTGAAGCTGACCAAGCTATTGACTTGGTTGAAGGTGAAAGACTGTACGTCATTGAAAGGCACAATTCTGACTGGTGGTTCGTCAGGAAGCACTTGACGAACGAGAGGGGCTGGGCTCCTGCTCAAATCCTCATGGACGAAGAAAATTACACGCTTTATGTCCAGAAGAAGCTTAACGAGAAGATTGACAGGCTTCCTGTGTTTGAAAGTAAGTTTTTTTTATTATTATTATTTAGTGTTTACATCCATATTTTCTTCACTGATGAAGTGAATGGATTCGTGATAATAGTCATGGTGCAGCTTGACTCCGTCCCTAAAAGTACTTCCTCATTCCCAGAAGAAGTGTATCTGGAACTTGAACTATTGATTTGCTTGTCTCTTTCTTGGTTCTTGAACTTCATTGTCTCTCCATTAGAGTAGAAATAGTTTTCTGCCTCAATTCCTGAAGAGCTTTCAAAGTCGGTTTCTCAAAGAACCTGAACCTTCGTTATCGGGTGGAAGATCTTTCTATCTCCACGCTCTTGCCTGATTATCCGCCCTGGCTGTCCTTCCCGCTGGTGTGGCGTCCCAAATCTTCGACGGAACTCCGCAGCGATCCCTCGGCCCATTTT
>JAUIMW010000118.1:0-25008 GCA_033557785.1 Enochrus cinctus | reverse complement strand
TTCTCAACGTTATGAGAGTATTATTACGATATTGTTATTATAGATGTAAGTATATTTTAGTATTAGCTGCTCATTTTTTTATTACTAAACATACTTTTTTTGTCAATATATACCGCTTTATAGTTTTGTGTTAAAATTTATAAGGCAAATTTATGCTCTGTGTCAGTCCATATATTTCCCAGCATCCATGATTTAAACGTATTAATTTCATTAGTTTCCTTGGCGACGCAAATTGACGCCAATCGAAAATTAATTAAGATTTTCACGACAACAAAACTTAACTTGTGAAGCAATCGAATAGTTAAACTTATGTTTTTGAATTGAATTGATATTTATTAGTTTCAGTAAATAAAAGAAGCTCTAGTAAGTAGGCGCATTTATTTAAAGCAATTTGTTATTTTTTTAACTTTTTTGTAACAAAATTGGGGCAGATCTTCAGCTCTGCTTCAAACCCGTTTTCAATAAACCATTTTGTTAGCAAAGTTTTACTGCATGTGTTATTTTACGAGCGACAACTGATTGCACAACTATGTTTTTATCTGCCATCTCTGCAACTTAGCTTCCTTGTCAACAAAATAGCCCGCTATATATAAACCAATAAACTTTCCGGCCGTAAGTTTGTCAACTACGGTTCGAAAACACGAATGCTCAACGGTCACAACAAAGGCTAATAAATATACTTTTTAATTTATTTTCGGGAGTTCTTCCCTGACCCACATTATTTTTAATTTTCCTTGAGCTCCGTTTTATTTCATAAAATATATTCATATTAAATGCACGTTATCCAGGAGCATAATTTTTCATTTGCAAGGTTTGAATGTGTGGGATTCGTATTACAAATCATTTGCAAATAACTGCTAATAAATTAATTCAATGCTACTAAACCTTGTACAAGCAATCAAAACAGCACGCAGACACAATAGCACAAAATTTTAGATTCATTTTTGATACTCACTATCATAGTAATTGGACGTACATCTCATCGGATTTTTAAACGTAAAATAGCAAAGCTTTGGGTTAAAAAACAAAATATTCATGTTGTGTCGTAAAATTAACATAAACATATTTAAATATAATAGTTGAAATGATTTATACTAACCTTGCAAACATTTTAAATAAGTTTGTAAAGCGGTACAAATTTAGTTAAAAATGTACGTTCAACTCACAAAAACCACGTTGCACGTCGTCGAATAAATTAGCAGACCATACAAACGAAACAAAGTCAAGGTTAATTGCTCCAATCTTGGATTTGCTTCAAGTGAAGGTAACTTATACAACTTAAGATGACAAGTACTTGCAAGTATTTTGCACAATAAAAAAATCACTTTATTGTTAAAAGATGATTTAAAACACCAACAACCTTCAATCGTTTTATCGTATCTTATTTGCATATTGTTATTATTTGTTTCGTTTTCATAAGGTTATTGGATGTGTTTTTTTAAGTTAACTTTTTAAAAGTAAGGAAAGTTACAAATTATACTGTTTATTTAATTTTATTAAAATTAATAGTCAAATTCGCGAATCCAAGAAACCGATGATGACTATTAAATGTTATTAACCTTGATTGCCTAATGATTATGCTCTCGAAACAAGTGTATTTGCGGTGTTATTGAGTGGGGTAAGGGCCAATGACATTTCTAAAAATATTTTGAGAAGGTCGATATCATGAAGCGGTGGTAATTTGCAAAAATCGCCATCCACGCACGCTTGGATGATTGATTTCATTACATTCGAATTAAAAATCACAGTGTTTAGACACATGCTACTTCTTGTAATTTATGTAACATCGTTAAATGGGTCAAGTCCATCGGGCATTATTATATAAAATCACTAATTATACCGTTTCTCCAAACGGTGCGTACGGAAAATAATTTCCTTCTACATTTCAGCTTTTCATCAAGTACGTATTTGAAGTATCCTTACGTACATATATAATTTAATAATAATACGTAATTTGCATAGCATTTTGATTAAAAGCCTTGAACTAATATTTTTGCATATTGTTAGAAAGTTACAGGTAGGATATATCTGACAATTTCGTTTGAAATTTTATCAGATCTACTACCTACAATCAATCAAATAAGTGTCACGAAATTGTTAACTAGGTGTTGCTCGAGGTAAAAATTAATCTGTCCCCAATAACTATATTATTATATCTATATTGCTAGCTAATAGCTATTAATTATGAAGAAAACAGGCTATAATTTGGTGGAATAATTTTTATTTGCTGACATGTACAAATTTAGTCTTATTATTTCATGGAAACGCGTTACGAAATATTATGTGCAACAATATTAAATAACATTTTATATTTTATCATGTTTGTTGCCAAATTTTTTTTATTTTTATGTCTTTAATATCTTTTTGTCTAATTTTTTTTATGTATTTTAATATTTACATTACAAGACCTGAGGATTAAAAAGTGGTTTAGATTAATGAAGTTCAATATAAAAATGCGACGTTTATTGACATTTATACAAATACATTTTTAATTAACTAATTAAGAAAATCTTATGATGTTTTAGTCTGTTTGATACCTACCGAATTTAAAATGAAAAAAATAGTGTCCATGTGACTAAAAATCTGTACAACAAGAAAAAAAAAAACAAAGTAATAAGGGTGATTTAGCTGATTATGACAGCTAAATCACCTTCATTTCTGATTATAGTTTTACGCCTACAAATATTTACTGTGGGTTTAGATAATTCCTACATATTCCGTCGGAAAAGGTAACAATAATTGGAAATGAGAGCTGCTTCATGGTGAACATTGACTTTCCTGCGAACTTCACTTTCATTTTCATTTAGTTATCATCTGCAGACATTACCGGCCATTCTATCGTAATTTTGTTGTTTTCACGTAATGCACAGTTTATCGCGATGTTTAAAATCATCAACACGCAACTTGTTTTAATTTTCTCGGTGTTTAAATTAAACGTAAACAGTAAAACGCACTCCCCTGGTCTTTATATTAGATATTCTATGAGACTATGTCAAATTAAGAATTGATGGAAACAATCATATCAATGTTTCCGTATGATAAAATTATACCTAATTGTTACATATTGATAGTATATTGGGCGCGAGAAAATTAGGTATATTAAATGAAATTGGTAAATCTACTTTGAAATTGAATTTGAAATCGAATTTTTAAATCACAAGAATCGACTAAGTGTATTTCACTGATCGTTAAAACGCGCCTGATTTTCGACATCTGTTGATTTGAAATTATTCTAGCGGCCTTTGGTCGTCGGTATTTTTTCAAATTTAATTGTTACGTGTGAACATTATTTTCTTTGAAACTAAATGTAATTTGTAGTTCGTTGTAGTATTTTTTTGTATTGTTTTTCTGTGATTTAATTAATTTAATTTGTGTAGTGGGTAATGGTAATGCTGCAAAAACCTCATGCATTTGTCGTGAAAGGTGTCCTAGCCGAAGAATATTTAATATGCGTTCATTTACTAAACTGCATCCATGTATTCGCATATCCAGAACAAGCAATAATTTTGTCCAGCAAATATTTTAAAACTGCCTACTACCGAGATCATACATTATTGTTATGTCAGATACGGCTAAATAAACTTATAACCAATAACAAAGGTGTTTTTGTAAGAAACAAAAATAGACGCACGTGAGTTACATATATAGCACTTAACACTTTTTTAAAAGGCAAATAAATTTATTTTTATAAATTATTATTAAACCCTTTTTTAATTGATTTTAAATAATATTCTCTTTAAAAAATAAAATATTCTTTAATGTTTAAATAAAAAATTAATTTTCTTTTTTGTAAAACTTGTTTTTTTATGAATTAGTTTTTTCCTTTAAGGTAGATATAATTTAAATTAGATTAATAAAGGTAAACTCTGTTTTATATTTAATTGTTCGATTAATAATATAATTAGTTTTAGTTTGAGCTAAAATGTGAAAGAAACTTACTACGTAAGGCAACAGCTGTGCTATTTATTATTTTAAATTTTACGTTTATAAGGAGTAGCGCAGTCATTCAGAAAATCTGTATGCCAGAGAACCAAAAACAATTCCACATGCTTTTTTGATGTATTTTCATTTTACATTGGTAAAGTCACATTTTATTTAGGGAAAATAATTCTTCCATTTGGTCTTATGTATAATTTAGTACGGTATTCAGAAAATATATGTTCAGGATACCTATAATTTTTCCCGAAGGGCATATTATATGTAACCAAGATGAAAACCCGTTCGGGCGTCCCTCTTGGAGTTTTTGCATTAAACATGCAGGTTCAATTTCTGTAAAAAGTTTGCTTCTGCCTATATATTTTACTTAGCACTTTTTATTATGTTCAAACAATACAACCTTGAGAGGTTATTATAAAAGGTAAAGGATAATGTTGACAATAAAACAGTGTATTCCACCGTTGAATATTCCACGAATCGTATAAATATCAAATTCGAAATTAACGTCCACAATTACGTGTCACTAGAACTATCGATTGGAAACCTTCGTTGAAGCAAAATGCATCCAATTGTAAGTCGTGATCAGAAATTGCAATTTATGGGGAGGTCGAGCTTGCCGACAAGAATCCGATGTACCTATATGTTTTCAATATTTATTGAAAGTGAAAAAATAAATTATAAAAGGTTTATTAACTTTTTTAAACGCACACCTGCCGTACGTTCTTGTCAATAAATCACCAAATGGAATTAATGAATTAAATAATTTCATAGTTCACAGCAGAATTACTAGTCACCAATAAATCGAAGGTTGAAGACCTTACTAACAATGCCGTTTCTGGAAAAACTGATTACAGGCGTAGGTGTTCGATATAACATACAATAAAGTATTGCACTATTTGAGCACGTTTTCCATGCGCATTTAATTTGTCTGAAATTAATTTCTTTGAGGATTATAGTCCATAAAACATGGCATTTATTATATTAACGATTTGAAAAATTCTATGTATATAATTTATCAAAAATGATCATATATACTGCTTACCTTGCGTGCATTTTACGTCATTTATGCTTGAATTTACTATCCTTAACA
Source organism: Enochrus cinctus (assembly GCA_033557785.1). Classification (NCBI taxonomy): domain Eukaryota; kingdom Metazoa; phylum Arthropoda; class Insecta; order Coleoptera; family Hydrophilidae; genus Enochrus; species Enochrus cinctus. Next base: position 19,982 of record JAUIMW010000118.1, on the reverse strand, counting down.
TATCATGGTAATGTTTTATCGTTTTCTGCACCCATTTACTCTTTAATTGTGGTTAAATAACCTCTATAACAATGATCAATACAGAAAATTTTATCCACAACAGTAGTTCTATGTTAATATTACATTAAAGCTTTTGATTGAATTAATTACTAATCCTAATTCGCAGTAAATTAGTGTCGATGTTGCAATGAAAATCTGGGGTAACAATATACAAGCGGCAAAAGTTTCTTTGGACAAACAGCAACTTTAAACTTATTCATTCAACTTTTTAATTGGATTAAAATCTCGGAGCCGATATCTATTTATAGCGAGTCAAACTTTTTTTAACAAACTTGGCGGGTAAATACTTAATGTCCATAAAATCAATATACTTGAAAATTGAAAGTAGTATTATATCGTAAATAGATTCACGGCTATATTTCGTGCTGATAACGAGAAGATCTTTTGTTGATGAACCTTATCTATATGATGCTTTGAGAGACACATATGCATTGATGTATTTAAATTTGTCAAACGTACATTTTCAAATCTGCTTGAAGTTCATGCAAGACAAATCCGTGTGATTTTTTCCCTTCGCTTAGTTCACCAAGGCGTTAATAAATTTTATATAAAGCCTCCAAAGCGGGTTAGAAAGGTCGAGACTATGGACAAGTTCCAGAAAGCTTACAGCCTGTTGCACAGACAACATTGTATATTCTGGGATATAGGAAATGAATATAAAAACCTCAGTTTTAAAGTTGCTCCTTTCTATTCCTTTAAAATTATTTCAATTACGGTCAAGAGGCGAGAGAAATTTTACAGTTCACTACATTGTAAAATTATTAACAACAAAATTATTGTCAACAGGTGTTTTATTGTACCTTAAAAGAATAATGTGTTCTATGAAAACCTAATTATAATATAAAATTTAAAACTCCCAGGTCTACATGAAATATTACCTCTCCGGCTTTGTTGGGATTGTTCCAGAACGCGATTGAGAGAAATGAAACCCCTGAAAACGACATTCCTTATTAAATAGATAACCAATAACAAAAGCCCTGCTTCATTCGGGTTAGCTTTATATTCGATTAATAGATAAAATTTGATTTTTTTACCGTTTATCGTTAGACATTTGGAAATTGTCCAACCAATAGTAGCAAACTCTATGTCATCGCGTTCAATAAAAATTGTATAGGGGTAGCCTAGTTATCATAGTTCTAAACCACCTACAACTAGAATTTACTGTAAAGCCTGATCGGAGCATAAAAAACAAATTATTGAGTTTACCCATTTTAGGTATGATGTTCAGAATAGTTACGTAAAATATTATATATAAATATTAAATAATGTTATCGCACATTTTCTTAAATTAATAATTGTATCAAAGCACTAAATTTTGTTTTTCTGAAGAATTTTTATGATTGGCTATAATTATATTTTTGCGATTTTTCCGTATGTTGCGGCAACCATACGGTGTTAGACTGTGCTACGAGCACATTTACATTATAATAATTGCAAGCCTTTGGAACATAACGCGAATAAAAATATCATGTCATTGCTATACAATATAAAATAAACAATCTCAACAATCTTGACACTGTACATAAGATTCAATATAAAAACTGTAAATCCTTAAATTATTTTGTACAATCGTCACAATTACTAAGAAATATTGTAGTATAAAAATAATGTTAAACATTTATTAATTTATTAACACAGGTTTAAGTACACATCCATAAGAAAACCAACATATATTTACTTTGATAATCCACAAATTTTAGATACAGAACACAATCAAGTACCAGTTCGCAGAGTTTGAGAGAAATATAAATTTTCTTATATATTACAACATCCAATTGAACTATTGAACAATAACTATCTCGATTCCAGACATCCTGGATGAAATTCTTATGTCCATCGCAATTTATTAACAAGAAGTTTACGACCAGATACGGAAAAATGCTCCTAGCTACTGTATTTACTGTGTTTTAACCTAGAAACAAGACGACAATTTCCGTATATAAAGCTGTTTTAATTGGGTCGTTTTGGATTAGTATTGCCTACTTTATATATCCTATTTGATTTAAAGTTGAAGGCAAATACAGGTAAAGTTATTTATTTTTTTTTGTGAATCGCTGAAAGATTTTATAATATGTAAAGTCGCGATTACAACGAAATTTACAATTTATGCTTACTGAAGTCCAGACTGTGGAGGTTCGTGTTGCACGAATAAAAATGCAGCTAAAAATACAACTTATTGTTAAGTAGATATGAGACACGTGTCTAGCCTCTTCCTTATCTCTCTGTTAAACCACTCGCGTTGCACACATTATTGTACCAATATATAGGAAATAATGACTAAAGCTCGATAAGATTGCGTAATTGTGCTAATGAGTTTATTTGCTTTAGTTTTACGCGCTGAACATACATAATAGGACAAATCAACCAATTTTAGAATTGGCTAACTTCTTCAGACGCTGCAAAGTCATTTAAATAGTTTTTATTTTGCCAATTAATTAAGGTGTCGTAATATCACCGATAAAAATAAAATTGCATTTGGCTCCGTCCTCCAAAATGTCAAAATCTGAAAGGTTTTTTAAAGCTTCTGCTATATAAAAGTCTCCGGCGTCAAGATTGCATAAAATTGAATAGTCAAGCCCCACTTCCCTTTCAATGACCGTAAAAAATGTTCCAGAAAATTGAATGAACCTCGTTGGAAAAGTTTTCTCCGCTCTAAACTTTAATTTTTCAAAGAAGTGATTTCGTTATAGAAATACTGGTTGACTGTAAGAGGAGGCATAAATTAAAGTTATGTTCTTGTTTGCGGTGTAGAGTAGTAAATTCAATGCCTGGGGGATTAGAAGTCTTAGAAATATCTTGGTAAAAGCTAGGGCAAAACTTTCTCATATTTTGCTGTTAAAATATGTAAAATATTTTGGTAGCTTTAAAGATTAAAATAATTTATTTAACTGGTGTATTTTCTTTTGTTCCAGTTGTTTTCTGCGATTATGTGGCATCTGGTAGGTCACTACAGTTTATAGAAGAATACATATTGCGAGAAGTATTGCCCTGTTATGGAAATACGCATTCGACGACGAATATTACGTCCTTACAGTCGACTTTATTTAGGTAAGATCATTTTACCGTGCTTAATATATAATACTTATAAATGATTTTTCATTTGATTCTCACGTCATTTATAAATTATCTTGTATGTTATAAAATTTTTATATTCAATATTTAGTTATAGTATTAATGTTATATGAGATTTTTTTTATAACACAAAACAAGTAATAATGAAAAAATATTAGTCGACAAACAACAAACATATAAAGCGTATAACTACAATGTACAGATACAAAATTCCATGTAGCATTGATATTTCATTACAATTAATTGTGCAATAAATAATTAAGATATGCGTTCAATGTGCCAAATACTTCACACACGCCTCCACCCTTCTATTTATTGATTTTTATTTTTTACGTAAAATATTTTAATAAAATGATGCTGGTCCAAAATTCACACAGCGTCGTCGTAATAAGGTATCGATCAGAATTTGTTTAAAATCCGTAAACTTAACGATGTACGTACTGTTCCTATCGACCTAGTCAGCAACATGAGTCGAGTGGACTGTTTAGGTCAACACGATATCCATTCTGGTCACGTAAACGCCAGTTGATGCTATTCTCCAGGTGTATCATTTTCACATTTTAAGTAGATTTTAAACGAACATTGTATAATATTTATCAGAAGAGTTTCCATTTGAACAATACTCACGTTTTCGGTTGAACTTGAACTTTTTTATTTAATTCATCTAGTATCTAAGGTTTTACATCCGCCTGTACTATACTTATAATAACTTTTACCTATGTGAAGAGTCTCTTTTGTATTTGTAGAACTAATTTATTAGTAGGATATTGCTGAATATACAAGGGATTATGGTTTTTTTATGGGTTTATTTATAGTGTAGTTATTTATAATGCTACATTAGAATACATGTGTTTCCTACGTACTGTTCCTGTAGCAAACAAGTATTTGTTTACTTAATTTATTTTGCACCAATTACTTTACAACTAAAGGTTATATGTACAATTACTCTTTCTCTTGCGATCCGAATTGAACTGCCTGGCTGCACTCCGATCCTCCATTTATATACGGTTCCGGTTCTCCTGTTCCCCCTTGCAGCGGGATTTCTGTTCCCAATAGCATAGTACTTCGGTATGGTTTTCGTATTGATAAACTGCCTCATTTGGCAATCTCCGTAGGGTTTTCCACTTATCCATTGGTTGCAGATCTCTTTCTTTCCTCGGGCACTTGGTACGTGGCGATACCTACAACTGTCTCCTCTACATTCTGAATTATGCTAGAAGTGACAATCCACGTTCTTACTGATGCTGTCCCGTTTCTTGTGATAATAACGCATAGTGATCTTGATTTTCGAGTCCTTGAAAATTTCTTCAATCATACTTATGACTCTCCAACCCAGTCGATTAAGTCTGCAAGCAATCTTCGGCATTACCAGCTTGGTCTTCGTCCTGCCTCTTCAAATTGTGAAGAGCTTTCCAAAGGCTCTCATAGATGGGTTTGTGGGAATATTTTGCTTTCGTCACCAAATAATATAACTGCTATTTTCTATTCTCGATGGTTAATACCCGGTTCCGCCGTGAAACTTGCTCTTGAAGATCCTGAACTTGTTCAAACTTCTTCCGAAGTTTGAAATTATCCCCTTGTTCATCTTCAAATCTGCCGACACATAGTGAACCAAAACATTTATGCCATGACGAAATTTCTTACCATTTCGTGCCTTGATTATGAAATCCTGGAACTCTTGATTAGTGGGAGACTTGAGCACTTGGGAATTCTATAAATGACGTCATTTATCCGCTTGATAACCTCGTACGGCCCTTCCCATTTCTTTGGGAGTTTTGGGGAGTATCCTTTTCGTCGAGTCGGGTTATACAGCCAAACTCTCCTTGATTGAAACCTTCAGCTTCAGCTTTTTAATCTATCTGCACTGTAGTTCTGGTTACCTTAAAGGGTCGTTGAATCGTCCCACTTTCGTGGTTCTTTTTATTTTCTGGGCATTTGGATTTTATATGTCGCGTCTTTTCACACTGGTAGCACTTTACTCTCTTCTTTTGTTGATCCATCTTTTTACCATCTTCTAGTCTCCTTACGGCCCCTTCTTCTCGCGAATTCTCGATAACTGGCGAGTTGTTCTGACTGCCTATAGACAAAGCCTTGTCTGGATATTCTAGACCCATGGTGAAGTTTTGGATCACGATAACCTCCACTGCATCTTGCGATAGATTATCGTAAGCCAATATAGTTTTTCTATGCCAGCTGCAAATTCTTGAATTCCTTCTTTCGATCTTCGTTTCCTACTGTTTAATCTTGCCCTGTATACTGGAGTCATATCATCCGTAACGTCCAACAGTTATTCTGAATTGTTTACGATAGACAGACCAGGGAGTTGGGCCATTTCGTGATAGACTGTCAAACAGCTACTTTTTTTCCCGGAATAATCACTTTCCTTTACTTCAAACTTGATTCTATCATGCAGATTAGCTCATTACGTTGGGCTTCCAGTTTTTCTTCCACGCTACAGTTTTTATCTGTTCTAATTTCACTTCTTGGAGTTGTCCCTGAAGTTTGGTCTTAGTATATGTGAGATGTTCCAAAACTTCGCTTCCCAGCAGCCAGAACTTATTGTTCTATTTTGTTTATTTATTTTATTATAAAAGTGAAAGTCTACATCATGTCTTCGCCGGTGGCTCTAGATTCTTTTACTGGAGTTGCCGGCTTTTTAGAACCCTTCTTGCTTAATTTATTAGTCACAAACACTATTTACTAACCCCATACCTGACACTACTGTTACGAACTTGATTTATTTAAGAGGGTGTGTAGTAAAACAAGTGTTTGTTTCCAGAACGTTCGAGCCATTTCTAGCGAGTTTCTGTCCCGAGTATCCGGAATCTTCGCATCTAGAAAGTTCTAGATGTAACAATATATTAGAAAATTACTGGAATTATTTGTTTGTTAAATTATCTCTATTGCTATAGAAATTCTTCTTTTAGTTATAAACTATATATGAATGCATGTTTCTTGTCTACGAATATGTGACTTTAAAAATATGCCAGTGAATCCCAAACTACGCGACTTGGACAAAATGATTAAATAAATACTCAGTTGAATTTTCTACCACCTATTTGAGTTCCTTCTGCATATTTGAACTCTCAAAATAGAATAATTTTTCAATGACTGCTTTTCATTTACCTAAATAACAGAAAACAATGTACTACTATCAATTTTATAAGAAGCTTGGAAGGTGTAATCGTGTACATACTTGTAATTAAAATGATTTTAAATGATAAAATTTTGCTATACATATAAAAATCTAAATTGATTAATTTTACATTGAATGAAACTACTCAAGCCAAATATTATACACTCAAAACTCGATCACATTAAAACGGGTTATTTTGTTTAACTTTGCTGACCTAGATAATAAGAAGTTTTTTATTTTAAAATGCTCTTGTCGACAATTTACATGCAAAGATGAAAATTTATAACACACTTTGGAATAGAGCTATGGCAAAACAAACACGTCAAACCTTAAGTACTTCGTGGAAAATTTGTTCATTCGGTTCGGTCGAAGTTCTCACAAAGCAAAAACTAGATTGAGAAAGGGAATCAATGGCTTAATTGTTAAATGTATTATAAAAGTTCACATGCAGTTCACAGTTGAATAATAAGACATAATGCAAGCTGAAAGATGTTACACACTAAGAGCATAGGAATAATTCAATCAGGATATCCGTGCTTTGATAATATAAGTGCATCAATTTAAATCTCGTAATAGGCTCTTGTTCCTTCATTTTAGTATTTATTTCGCATGCTTCTGCACTTCCGACGACTGCGCCGTAATTGTGATTTTATAAAGTATGTGTACATAAATTATTGCTTGGTGTAAGTACATAAGGTGATGGAAAGCGAACAATGAAATTTAAAAAAATCTTGTCGAGGAAAGCTTAAAATCATGAAGCCCGAGTATACGTTTTTTTTGGGCAAATATTTCAAATTATACTTGTTGAATATATATGTATTAAATCACTTCTGAGGGAGTTGACAAACGTTCAGTGGCATTTAAGCTTCGTAATTATGGGATTATGCTTTATATACTTTTGGAAGATGAGTATGTTAATATAGTTTAATCATCGCAACCCAACTGGCAAACGATTTGGCTCCGTCTAGCCATACACGAAAATCGGAAAAAGGCGAAAACGAAAAGTCGTTGCTCTGTGGGCTGCTCGCTTCTATATGATTAAACTCTGACGTTATGGATTGTCTTGTTTACGAGAACCAACTCCTGTCGGTTGAAATTAATGTATTACATAATTCATTGTGTTTGTACGTTAAAAATATCTTGAATTCAATTTATCTATATTATTGAAAATAATTACCTAAATATGAATTGTCAACCTTTAAAGATGTAGCAGCAACAGAATGGATTCATCAAACTCAAAAGTTTTAGAAAAGCAGAGCAAAGAGAAAAAAAAAGGAATATTTTTTGCCAAATAATACGTGAGATTTTGTCATAGATAAAGTAACATATTATTGTTTCATTTTTTTTTTTTCACGTACCAGTAGTTTTATATTTGCGCGCGGATACTGGTAGGCGTACTTTAGGTTAAGAAAAAATTCAACATTCTTATTTGCCCTACAATTGCGTTTGATGAGTTATTATGTCTGTAAAATGAGAGAATAACATTAATAAACTTAAATAATATTTTCCTTTTTTTCAGACATGAAGCCAGAGAAATTATAAAAAATGCAGTAAACGCATCAGACGAAGATGCTGTGATTTTTGCTGGCCATGGATGCACGGATGCCATTCGCAAACTCATAAACGCCTTAGGTTTAAGTGAACCACCTGTAGTTTTCACTGGTGCAAGTGAACACCAAGACAACCTTCAAATATGGCAGGAGATAGGTGCAAAGGTAATTTTTTCATATTTACGATATAACGTACAGTCTGCACCATATGTCAAACAAAGTTCTGAAATAAGAACCACCTCAGCAGAATATAAATTTTCCTTTTCTTTGACTTATTTTATTAAAATGAATAAAAAATATGCGCAGATGTCCAAGGATTTGATTTACTCTTTATAACAATTTAGTTGCTTGAAGCTGTAGCCCCTTTTGCCAAATCGTTTAAGCGTTTCTTTCTATAAAAAATTTAAAAGACGAATGGGATAGAAACCTTTTAAGATAAGCTCTTTTCCTCTCGAACTTTGAGGAATTTTCTTGTAAAGTAACTTTACCGTCGTTCGTCCGCCATTTCTACAGAATATATTTTATTTCTTCTCGTATCTATCATAAAATTGAACTGGATGTTTATTGAAGAGACAGAGAGAGGAAAATGTTTCTAGGGTAAATAGTTCGAATGCAATTACATTGGTCACACATATTCGATTGGCCAAATATTTCTGTTTCCTCTAAATATTGGAAAATATGTGAACGATTCACCCCATTTTATTTGAATACGAGAAAATGTGGGTAATATTACAGTAATATTTAGATTAATGCTTTAGAATTATTTAAGGGGCGTAAAATATTATTTCAGCTTTATGAGGCGCCGTGGAGGTTCTCGGTGGAATATATAGTATATGGCGAAGATTAAAAGAGGATTGCTTGACAAAAGAGTATCCTTGTGCAAGAACTTCCATAAAAGGTAACATCAAACGGTTCAGCTTGAATATAACTGTTCCCCGTCCACACCTAAAAATTAAAACAAAGTTGGCGCCTTATCTTTACATTTTCTTAGAAAAGCGCAAAAAATATTTGATAGCTAACCTTGAAAACAAAATGTCATTTTTATAGCCAATAAACATACTCTGTAATTTAGTGCTAACCGGCTACAAATGTATCCGCAAATCTTGGCCCTATTCCCAATATTTTCATCTCGATTACACTTCAATTCACCGCAGAGGTGCCTCTATCTTTGTCTCTGTTATTATTTTAATAAGGTTTATCTTTGTATTGAAGTGTTTGCCAATAAAATATTAGGATTATCTAGAAGTGTATAATGTTGCCAACACAAATTGTTGTAAACATAAATACTGTTGTGAGTTTATAGGTCATACAGCTTTTTTTTTATTCGGCAGACAAGACCAGAGAGTGACTGAGGCGGGAGCCTGCCGGGAACTTTGCGGGATCTCAGCCCATTAGCCCCCTTAACTCGCCGACTTCCCAAACATACATAAAATCAGATAGTACGAATATAAACACACAAAGAGACCTTTACCGGTGCCAGGAATTGAACCTAGCTCGTTCATTACCATCACGACTCCCCATAAAAAATTAATTCGAACTAAAAAAATATTTGTTCATATAGTAATTTTGTGAGGTTTGAAGTATTTCTTATATTACGATGAAATTCTTTTACGACAGTGGCCTTCAAACTATGTTCCTCGACGTTCCGCAGTAATCTGGAGTTCCGCGAGTCAAAATAAAGTCAAAAAAACTTGATGCTCTTGGGTTCGGATAGAACCATTTCCAGAATTAACCGGCAAAGCTCTGAAAATTATTGTGCCCTACGACATATTTGTGAGCTATTATTATTTTTCTATCCAATGGTATTAAGTAAGGGAAACAGTCATTCTCTTGCTCAAGGGCAATATAATTTAATTTAAAATTAATTTATATTTTTAATTCGTTTGTTAAAATATAAAATATATGGATTCATGTTATCATCATATGGAATTTACATCAACCTCTCCTTTCCTGCTTATTAAATGAATTTATGCAAACTTACATTTCGCTAGAAAAGCGGTTTAAGTTTTGAAATCGTTTTTATGTCCAATGTTTATTTATAAAATTTATTTTTAAGGCGGATTTATTTTTTTAATATAACATTTCACTGACGTATTTTTCTATTGTTCGAAATAATTACAATAAAATTTAGTACACACTTCTTTTGACATGTTGTTTAATTCATAAATTCCGGTTTTGCCAGAAATGTACATAACTTAATTGTGTTAAAACAATTGTTGTGTCATTTATTGTTATATAAAAATCTATTTGGTATCACTTAATTGACAAAAAAAGTCTTAATGTTTCATCTGAAAAATTAAGTTGCGGTAATAAATGTCACCGTGGACAATTCTGACACTTAAGCAAGAAGTAAGAAAACTGTTCGGTAGAAATTTTTAAGTTTCGTATGATGCTGGTAATTTATTTATATTGAAATAAACACTATTACCATCATATTAAAAAAATACCATCGGTCGACGATTTGTATTCCTGGAAACTTTAAAAGATGTTTAATTTATAATTTCATTATATATATATATATTATTTTTTATTATTTTAATCACTAAAACTTAGCTTTTTTCTAAAAAAGATAAAGTAAAGTAAATAAAATTATATTATAAAACTAGTACTCGCGTAGAGTCTGAGAGACTCTGCTAATAATAATTGTTGTTAATATTTCAATGCACCACTCGACAATGGCGTGGCGGGGTTTAACACATCGTCAGACAGTTTAAAGAAGGTACATAGGTAGGGGTTGCGCCACCTTATCAGCTTTAAAAGTTGTAGTTCGTATTATACCTACTGGCGTCTCACAGACGTCGCGCGAGTAACGAAAGGTTAAGGCGGCAATTTAAAGAATTTTATGATAAAAATAGGAAGCGGAATGTAAATTTTAAAAATTTATGCATCAACTATTTCAGCCGGTAAAGGTTCTTTTAGTGAAAATTTGTCGATTTGCAATAACACCAGTTAATGCACATTTTTGCTAAAAAATATTCGCTCTGAAAACACCATGCGAAAAATCTAGGAGGCAAATACTAAATAGAAAGTAAAATAAGTAAATATAGCTTAAAAGCTGAAAGTAACATACAATAAATTCAATGCTATGTATAAATTTTGTTTTTAATTGCTGCTCTCAACCCTATGTACAACTTCGCTCTTCAGTGACTCGGACAGTTCGAACTAAAGGCAAATAAAAGCGATTATCAGCGAAACTGAAAATCACAAGTTATAGAGCAAGAAATTGTCAGAGTTAGTAAGTAGTCAAGTTACAAGTGATGACCATGGTAAATAAGATATTGGTATGAGCGCCAAAAAAGATTACTGATCTATGGCAATCAACATATATTTTACAATAATATTTTACTTTACCGTTTTAAGAGCACATGATTTTTATACCATGGTTGGTATATTTTCGTTTGACTAACCCTTTATTTCTTAGTTCTATTGCAGACTATTTACTGCTTATTAAAATGTTAAACCCTGTTAGATCGTTTTATACTGGCATGATTTCCAAACGCATGGTTTATTTTCGTAGATGCCCACAATCTATCAAAAGTACAGTGGCACCTCTAGATATAAGTACCTCTATCCTCGTGTGTTGATCACGGCTGCGGCCATACATGCAAAAAGGAAGAAGAACAAAAGTAAAAAGAATCTGTTTTATTTATTTAAATACACATTCCATTCTTGAATATAAAACAAATATTTTTAATATCATAAAACACCATCGAAATATTTTAATTATCGAGTAACAGTATTTAAATGTAAATTTACAATTTTAATATTAACAATAGTAATTGTATATTTATTAAATATAATTATGAACAAAAGTATGAATTTTACCTTTTAAGGTAACTCTTTGTTTAACTGGACTATAGCAAAATTATTTCTGTTAAAATGTTTCTAATATAAAATCATTTATTATTCTAATTTTAGTGACAACGCAAAAACCCTTAGAATTTAATTCCTATTTGTCATAACTTGTACGGAGTTTCATTACAAAACAAATAACTAAATGATAGTAACATTGCTGCTACTTTATGTTTTATCATAAATTTCTTCAAACATATCACCTGCGTCGGCATAACACAAAGCTGGAATTTTAAAGTGCGATTCTGCATGACTTAAAAAGTTTTAGCGAAACAACAGTTTCCATTGCGTAAGTTTCAGAATTGCTGACGGTCACATTCTTGTAGTGATATTTATTGTCATAGAATGCGAAACTAAAGATGAAATTTCCTTCGAGGGAATGGCGTCGTACATAACTTGAAAGGGTTATATTTCTAAATCGCAATTCCCTTAAATTTATCGCCGTTTATGGGATGTTGTTTTGGCATACGGACAAAAGTTTACGATACGCCTTATGGCCATAAAACATTTGTTTTATTTGTTGTGTTTATTGGAGTTAATGATTTGGATTTTTGTCATTTCATTTATTCGACTTATTTAACTAGCTAGTAGTTCTAACACTTAGGTTACGTTTTTTAGATTATAAGAATTGCAGAAACAAAACAAAACTTTTTGGACCTCAACGACCTAGATGAACAACTTAGACTGCACCAAAACTCAGGAAAACAACTGATAGGATGTTTTTCTGCAACTTCAAATGTAACAGGGATCTTAGTAGACGACGTAGCCTCTACTATGCTACTTCACCAATATGGTGCTTATGCATTTTGGGATTATAATATCGCTGCCCCGTATGTCTCCCTGAATATGAACCCAAAAGTGCCTGGTGTTGAAGAAAATCAAGTTGTATACAAAGACGCCATATATTTTTCTGGTCATAAATTTATTGGAGGAGTGCAAACACCAGGTGAGTTTTAATATACGTTAACATTATGCACTATATCTTAAGTTTTTATTTTTCAGTTTTCTCGGTATATTTGAAATTCCTCTTATTTTGATATTCAACATTCAAGGGGTTGCTTTTGCTTATCATAAAATGACAGCCCGCATTTTTAAACTTACAGCAACATTGACTGTGGCTACTTGTTGGCTTGCAGTAAGATAAACAAAAAGTCGGCTTCCGTTCACTTGAAACACCTACTATCTTAATCAACTGTTTCTATCGTTGTTGTTGCTGTTCAATCGACAACCCATTGTCCGTTAAAACGATAGTCATTCCTTTTCGTTAATTTTGCCTGATTTTAGGAATATCTATGATATATAATTTAAGTCGACAGGAAGATGCTTCGAGTTTTGCTCTTCAGGAAAGTTATTGCTTCATACCACCATCTAACTGCTCCTATATGACGATAAATGTCCCTAATAACTTTCTTTCGTTAAGGCAAAGTTTTTCAATCGCAAATCCTGGTAAATTAAAAGGATAACAATTGTATAATCACACAAACACCTTAATTTGCCCTGTCTATTTTCCACAAAAAAAAAACATCACGTTTCTATGACAGTAGTTGGATTTGGATTCTATCTTCTAAAATCTTAATAAAGTACATTAAATTAATGAAAACCTTTAACTTTTAGCCAGGAAAGCTCTAACGGATTTAAAAGTTCTTCCGCAAACCAATTACCACAACATGGTGGAGTTACTATATGAATAATTTACTTCAAACATTTGCATACATACGATCTTGAGCTTCTCCCACGGATATGAACTTATAGCGCTATAGAACGTGCGGCATTATTAGTTTTTTATGTAAATGTATGTCAGTGTCGCTGTGTGGGTAAAATTGCACTTTGATTTGCCGTAAAGTTAATAATGTGCGTTTTATAAATAGAAGTTAGCGTGCTTATAACTGAAAAATGCACTTTACATAAAAACATTTAAAAAAATTGATTTAAGAACGTCTTTTTCAGGTATACTAGTCGTCAAAAAAGCGCTTTTCAAAAACATCAACATGTGTGAACCTGATGGATTCTTTTCAAATATTGAACAAAATAAAGTGAGTATATTTTATAACATCATATTTTCTGTATGAAATATTTTAATTTTTTATTTTATTCAAATTTCTAGAGCTTTGAATTGCAAGAAGAAGGAACAAATGCTGCAGTGGTCGAATCAATAAGAGCAGGACTTGTCATGCAACTGAAAGAAACAGTAACTGTGGCGAATATTCTCATTAAACAAGAAAAAATTACTAAGTAAGTTACCTTTCATATGTAATTTAAAACATGATCAGTCCTGTTTACAGTATAGACGGATGAGGGGGGTTGATAAAAAATATATTATAAAAATTGTTAAAAGTAGTTTTTTCTCTTGTCAAAGATTTTACTTTTTTAATTATTAATTTATAAAAAATAATATTAAAGGATTCTGAAATAAATGATTTAAACTCACTGTTAAATAAAACGCAAAAAGTAATATTTCTATTTATAAAGCAATAAAATTCGATTGTGTAATTGTTTTCAATGTTTGTTTTCCATGGTTTCCTACAGTAATAGCAAATAATATGCATTGTTTTGTTCACCACAAATTTAGCTCACTACTAAAAACATTTTCATGAGATAAAAATAGTTTGCAGTTTCATAACAAATATTGCACTGACATTCAGAAATTATAAATACATAAATTAATTAATTGTTATTTAAATTACTATTGTAATAAAACTAATTACCTATTTATATATTTTTAAGACAAATGCTTCAGCATATAAGAACAATCCCTGAAATAATCTTACTTGGGAATTCATCGACTGGTCTTAAAAGAATTCCTGTGTTTTCCTTTATGGTTCGACATCCAAGAGGCACTTTCTTACATCACAATTTTGTGTGTGCTGTTTTGAATGACGTTTTCGGCATACAAGCTCGTGGGGGTTGTCCATGTTCAGGTTCTTATGCCCAAGATTTACTTGGAATTGACCAGTCATTAGCCGATCAGTATGAAAACATTATACTTGAAGACAGGTATGAAAAAGTACCTCAATTTTTCAATTTCTTTTTAATGTTTTATTTTATTGTTTCAGGAGATTAAGCAGCTTAAACTTATCAATAGATAACTCGTACTTAGAACTTTTAAGACCTGGTTTTACGCGTATAAGTCTTCCATATTTTGTAAGTGATGCCGAACTTGCTTTTGTTATGGAAGCCATTAAGATGGTTGCAACTGAAGGTTGGAAACTTCTACCACAATATATAGTTGACTTAGACACAGGAGAGTGGCGTCACCACACCAACCCAATTTCTAAAGATCGCAAATGGCTAGGTTCCATTCGATATGTAGATGGAAAAATGACAATGAATGAAAGAAGAATCTCAGGACCAGGACTCTTCCCTCAAAGCTACTCTGAATGCTTACAAACTGCAAGAAATTTATTTAACAGAGCAAGAAAGTCTGCTATTAGGAACCCATATGCGGATCAAGGCATTCAATTTGATGCTAGAGCAGAAAAATTAAGGTGGTTCATGACTCCACAAGAGGCTCAAGATATGTTAACCAGCAACTCCCAAAATGTTAAACAAACAGTGCCCTTTGACCCAGCAAGAACTGCCAGTTTAAAACGAAGAGAAAGCAAAGAAGCTACTAGTACAACTCCTGTGTCAAATACAAGTTCACCAAGGCATTACAGTTTGCCAGCCATAGATGATCATCGCATTATAGGTTGTTCATCCCCAGTGCCATATTTTGTTCAAGATGTTAATACTATGTATTACTCAGCAGCACCTTTTTCACAAGGGCCAGTTAATTTTGCTGTAGGTGAATCTGTGAACTCGGCTATTTTAAATCCTATACCTCAATCTCCTATTACATTTAGAGAACGATGTTTTAGCTTAGGTGCGTCAAATGTGTCTCCTCCTATTCTTAGTCCTCAGACAAGAGCGTCATTAGGAATAAACAACCCACCTGCACGCCAAAGAAATTGTAGTTGTAGCAGTCAAACAGAATTACATTCCTTAGAATCAGATGTTAATATGTCTCCTACTCATAGTTTGAACATACTTTCTGTTAGTTCATACGATTGTAGTCAAGTAGGTCGATCATCCCCTGTACCGGATCTGCAGACTTATGTTTCAGAATTAACCAAAGAATTAGCAACAAACATAAAATCTGAGATAAGAGAAGTGATATCTATAGTTGAAGACGGACTTGAGAATAGTGATAACGTGGATTTGCTGTATACTAGTGATAAGCATGGAAGTGGCAGTGATGATGGTAGAAGTGACTCTATTTCAGCTAATGAAGTTGCAGAATATTTAGAAAAAGTTTCAAAAGAGATGGCAAATGAAATTAAGTCTGACATAAGGGATGTTGTAAGTGCTGTTGATGTTTATTTCCCAGATAAGAGGTCCTACTCTAGAGGTTCAAGTTCTGGAGAAAGTGAGAAATGTATTGTTAAAACAGATAAGCCTGAATATACCCCTGGATCGAGTAGCGAAACTGTTATACAATTAATTAATAAATCAAATAGTACCACACGTTTAAACGATGATGACAATTTGGAGAAGTCATATAAGAATAAATTATTGACATCAACAGTAACTAGTTTGAGTTCACAAGACAGCGGTATAAATTTATCATTCCATGAAATGGACGAGTTTAATCGTAGAAGCAGTTCAGAATCGAATAAAAGTAGGCAATTAAAAGACAAAATATCAGAGGGTGCCGAGGAAAAATGTGATAGTGTAGATGGGTTTAATCAAGATAAATCTGAATCTTCAGAAGATGCAAGCTGCAGCAAATGGATTTGTCCTCCAAAAAATATTTGGCAATGTACAGTAGAAGCTATTCAAGAATTTGAAATGATAAAAAATGGTGATAAAGTTATGGTGTGTTTGTCAGGAGGAAAAGATTCACTTAGTTTGTTACATACTCTCCTGCAATATCAAAGTGTTGTGCAATCAAAAGGGATAATTTTTAATATTGGTGCTGTGACTGTAGATCCAGAAACGACAGGATGCGATCCATGTGTACTTATACCTCATCTGAAAAGCCTTGGAGTTAACTACATTATAGATGACCATAGTGAAACTACAGACACAGGTAATTTGTATTTTATTATTAATATAATCTTTTAATTTTCTTTATTAAACAATTGCCGCATAACAATATATTTTAGGGATTTTTTTTTTAAATTGACATAAATAGTTAAACCATTCTATTTACAACTGAAATCTATGTTGTTGTTGGTTCTATTAGAAATTATGAAACTTTAAAAGGAGTCTACTTAAAGCATAATATAGTCGATGAAGAAAATGTCTTAGAAAAACAGAAGAGTTGGATTTTATTTCCTATACGAGCTTCAAAAACGAAATTATACAACATCTACAAAAGATGCTAAATGAGATCTTTATATGCTTTATTCACCATAATCAACAACTCAATAACATTTGAAGTAAATAGAACCTATAGAGAAAGTGTATCTACACTATCTATCAGGGAAAAATCTAATTGCAAAATCTCAAAAAAAAAAGATTAAAGATAAAAATCAAAGAAATCAACTGGAATATTTAAAATTCATCTTTATTTGCCTGATATTACTCTCTGGTATTATATTTATTTAAGACAATTATTCTACATTCATTTTTGATTCATAATTTATATATTTTCACGAGGTTAAAGTTTATCTTTTTGGGATAGTCACAAACTTTCTTATCCTGTTATTGTACTGTGTATATACTTAGATTTATTTTCTTGAAAAAGTATTCTTTTATATTAAAAAATATATGTTTTAAGGTACTAAACCACAAAAAGAAAACTACTTCAGTTTTTGTGCACCTAATGTTCGACATCGTTTATATAATGCCGCTAAAAGTTGTGGATATAATGTTTTGGCAATTGGACAACATTTAGATGACCTCTGTGAAAGCTTTTTGTTATCAATTTTCCACACAGGAAAATTAAGATCTTTACGAGGACATTATTACATCAAGTAAGTTTTTAAAATGCTCACATTACCAGTTCACTAATAATTATTGTTTTTACAAAGGGAACATGACCTGAGAGTGATTCGACCATTCCTATATGTTCGAGAGAGAGCCCTAAGACACTTTGTGACAACTCAAAACCTGCCAGCAATCCTTAACAGTTCTATTTGCCCTGAAATCAGCAAGCAAAGGCAAAGGGCACGGCAATTATTGGCTCAACATGAGATACTGTTTCCAAAACTTTTCACAAGTTTAAAAACTGCTTTACATAGTTTAATGGGTTTCCAATCGGAGGAGGAAGAGAACAAATTTCGAAGAAAACTCAAATCCAAAGATGAAGGATCAGATGTTGAGACTGATGAAGAACCAATTTTGAAAACTGACTGATTTGTACAACATTACATTTTTTATTGAATATAATAAGTTGCTGATAATATTGCATACTTTATTAACTGCTATTGTGGTATAATGGCAATATAACAAAAAAAGGAAAATATTACAAATAAATTTCATAATTACATTATAGGATATAATGAGAAATTTAATAATTACCTTCTACCTTATAAAAATATTTTAATAGTGAACTTATGTTAAAAATATTATAAAATGCAATTTTTATGTTTAGATCACTCAGATGTAGTTATTTGCATCAATTATTCTCATAAATATTTACGCATGACAAGTATATAAGGGACCAATTTTAATGAATATTTTAAAGAGATGTTTTGATACATTATTAATTTTTATATAAATTTATATTGTTTAAAGCTGAATGAAAGGCAGATTATATACTATCTTGCATTAATTTGTAAATATTCATTTTTTTACAATTTTAGTAACTAAGATTTATTTTTGCAATATTAATATGATTTTTATAAAAATTGTATTTTATAATATATATTAACAATTTTATGTAATGTATTTTTTCAATATCTTTTCTTATAAATTTGTCACATTGCCATTACTACGCTTATTTTTGTATAAAATGCAAATGTGTATTTGCCTGAATATTACTTAGACATAATGAAATATATTGATGTACAGTTGTTATTTTTGTTTAAATCAGATATACATTGTATGAAAGTCACGGACTGACTATTTTGATTAGCTTTATCCAGCTCGATGTTTTTTTTTAAATTTTTAATTGTACAACAGTCCTTTTTAATGATTTTGGATTGAAAAATGTATTATTAATGTTTTTAAGATATACTCTTACTTAGTGTGCTATTTTTCCTCGATGGAAAACGTGATCTTACATATAGTATATTACTGTTACTATTATTAAAATATTTAATAATGTTAATATGTAGTCTATTGTATTTTATTTTTATTTTCTTCTAAAATTAATATAATAGATATGTTAAAAATGACTATTATTAATAATTTAACATTACCTCCTACATAATACATCTCTTTCACAATACTATTAAATACGCCTTAAAAGTGAAAGTGAAAATATTAGTATTAAAAATATATAGTGAATTTGCATCAATTACAAAAAAAGTAACTAGATGAGATGACTCACTGCCGACTCTACACAGGCCTATCACTTGGAGAAGGGGAAATACTCCCAATGTAACCCCAACTTGCCATGACTGCTTACTCAGCTTGAGAGAAAAACTGGGAATTATATCTCGAATCATGTTTCTATTACTTGCAAAAATGATTATTTACTCATTAAAAATGAAGTAAATTTTGAAGAAAATTGTTATTCTAGGTAACAAAGATATTACCAAATAAGAAATTTTTTAATTTATAACAATAGAACAAAATCTAAATTCTAAAATAAAAATGAAACAAAAAATATATTTCTTAATTAAAATAAAAACTAATATATTTTTCTCTTTCGCCGTTGGGAATCTAAAAACAATTCTATATATTTTTCATCATCTGTTTCATTATAATTGCTTCTGCACTGTGGTATGAAGCATAGAGCGGGCATATTGTCTTCTTGCGAGTGCGATAAGGAGTAAGGAGACAAAGCAAAGGCACGTCTATTCTCTTCAACGTCTGATATGGGACTAAATCTGGAGTTCTGACGGTGATGTACACTCCGAAATTCAATAGACCCCACCACTATGCTTTGGGTTGTGTAGAGTCGGCAGTAGAAAACTAGACTAAGATTTAAGATCAGTGAGAAGTTTTACTTGAAGCAGTACATGTAATGAGATCACTTTAGTGTGACCCTTTTATGTGTGTGTGTCTGTGTTTTGCATGTGGTGCAAAAATTTGACAAATCATGACTCACAAGCCACATGCAACTCTTTGTCTCCTTATCCTGCATTTACACCAAAGCCGAGCAACATAACAATTGTCAGTGAACAATACCATTGTTCAGGCGATAGATCGGCAATAAAACT
>JAUIMW010000117.1:0-25031 GCA_033557785.1 Enochrus cinctus | reverse complement strand
AAATATCGGCTGTAATTTCAAAAAAGAGATACACAATTTAGCATAGAAATATTAAAAGAAAACTTTATGTTATTTATTTCTGAAGAAGATTTCAAACTTGATTAAAAACTTGGGAATTTTTTTAATTTTTGAACTTTTTTAAGCTTAAATATTTTTATGTAATTATAGAAAATACAAAATATTGTATTTTTTTGCTATAGTGTAATACACAATATATCAGGAGTGAGATCTGGACATTCCTCCTATTATTTGCAATTGTCAGCAAATGACCACAATTCGAAGTAACTGCAGTTGAGTGAACATTTCTATTAACAATACCTGTTTCACAGACTACCACCTATCAGCAGAATGAGGCTTACTCCTTTTATCATAGTCGTAGGGCCCCTTTTTCTAAGTCTATTAAAAATTGTTTATGTTAATCAGAGATTAACTCATTGCCAAAATGATGAAACAAACACCAACTAATGTAACCAATGCTTAAATATAAAAAAAGTATTTATTCAGTCAGAAATTAGGTACACTAAATTTAACAGAATTTTATTCTAACCATAAAAGTAAAAATATACCATGAATTTTTTTTTTATTAAAAAATAGTATGATTTTTTTTATTTTTGGTTTTCTGGAACAGTATGTACACACTCATACATTTAAATATGTTATTATATATACAACGGTAGTAAAAAGGTTGATATCAATTATGTCGATTTTCATAACTTGGAAACGTCTCGATCGATTTTATTCCTTCAAGTGTCATTCGATTCCAATTTTTTTTATAAAATTCCAATATAATATTATAAAAACAGAAATTTTTTTTGTAATATGTGAACAAGTCAACATCTAAAATTTAGAATACATCGCTGTAAAAGCCATATAAATTAACAAACAATTAATTTGAAATTCCTAAGCGAAAAACTACTGCACCTAGTATAAAGTCTGCTTTGGACTTCTGTCATGAAAGCACACATTTTTCAGGCTGGTCAGTAGGTTGCTGTAAAAGTCATGTATTGAGTTTCATGTTTTCCTTTAGACTTTGTTTAGACTTATTGCATAAGCTTAAAGCAACTAAACATATATGCAGCTGATAGGGTTAGAATATTTAACAGTTGAATACCTTAAGTTGCCACTTAAATGTCATTAAAAATGATATTTTTAAATGAAGCTACTACGATTAAAAATTGATGTTTATAACATAGTGTGTTAAAATTATTTTTAACGCTAGTCAAAAAAGTACTTTTAACACTAGTTAACAGAATGAAACTTTTGGTAATTAGAAGTATTTATTCATTCATTTATAAATTTTAATATGCACATTACAGTTAGAACAATTACTGATATTAATTCCTTGGGAAGTCGTTAAAGAGTTTCTTATTGCCAATGCCGCTTTTTTTCTGAAGTGTTTTAATAATAAATGCACTGTTCAACCAATTGGAGTAAACACTTTTGGTAAGACGCCTTTAGGTACTACAGTCTTTTTGAAATTACCTGATGCCAAGATGTTTACTGGCCACTGTTTTCGAAGATCGTCAGCATCAATATAAAGGCATGGCAGATGGAAATCCTCCATTGTTGCTGAAGGGTAAATCGAGGACTCTATTGAAAACAGAAATAAAATTACTTATAGATTATTCCTTTAATCAGCAATATCTTCAAGTTCATGGCAAGACAATAGTATAATATTCCATATAACAGAATATTATACTATTGTCTTCTACTTCAAAGTTGCCCTGTTTGCTGCTTCTTTGATGTCTGGAGAAATGTCGATGCACATTACCAGTTAAAGATTCACATTCTTCACCAGCCATTTCTATTTTTACAGTATCCACACAAATTTTTAGGAATTTCTTTGTTTGACTTAAATTTTATTTTCGTGGGGTCTTCTCTACTCTCAAAATAAAATCTCATTTTTAACACTTATCATTATGATAAATACCTATTTTATAACATTCTATATCTGTGTGTAGCTCAGCAGAAGAGAAGACAGCAAACTTATTTTGTTTGTTTTTCTATATCCTTAACTCATATTTCTGCTGTAGTTTTCTGCACCAAAAGATCAGTGCCAAGATAGGACCACAAACTTGCTTAATCTGTATTGCCCATTTGCCAAAGAACAATATCCTCATACAAAATATTTCCTATAAGATTACAGTGAAATTAATTATTTATTTGACAATTCCTTTATATTTCTTATATAATGTTATATCCTTTAGAGAAATATACTTGTCTCAGTTTTTCCTGTTTAAATAGTTACCTTGTGGAACTAATGACATATTTAGGATTTGGAGGTGTTTCATCCTCTTACCCATATTTTCTGTATCGTTCTTCAAATTAAGTTTGTGGAAATGTTTCCTAAGTTAGCAGTGTCCTGTGATAAATCTTGTCAAATATCTCAACTCTACTCTTTCTAGTGATAGCAGTGGCCTTGGACAGTCCTTGAGGTGGTATACCTGACCACAAGCTGGTTCTGCCCTCTACAAAAGGTCTTGCATTACCTTTTTTTGCTATTCTATCAGTAAAAATTTTTCCCTTCTTTCCAAAGTGCCCTGATGTCTAGTTTAGCTTTAGTTGATTTGTTTCTTCTATTGATTTTAGGCTGCACTAACGCTGATCTTACCTCTTACCTCACAAGATGTCACCGCAATTAGGAGGGCCCATGCATTCCCATACCATTATAAAAAAATTAGTGCTGCTTCACGCATGTTCACTCAAGTTTCTGGCCTCATGGTGGATTGAGGTAGCAATGGTTATATAACTGTATTTTTATTATCCTACTATTCAAGCTTACAGTTTCATTTTTCTTTGGGACACACTCTCTTGTTTTGCTTTGTTCTTTTTTAGTACACAGCTGTTTAAGCTTGATGCTCTCAGATCAGAATTATTTAAACCCTTAGAAAAATTGAGGACCACAGTTTAATTTAAACTCCAAATTCAATTGAGGCTCCCAGATCAATTTACCAGATGTACAAGTACTTTTTTGTGAAAAATCGGTTCAAAATAGCAGCTTTCATTATCTGCACATTTTTCCCATCTCTCCAGCATTTTGTAGATGCCTTTCCAAAAAAATTGTTCAATTTTCATGGAATACTATTCATCAACCCATTGTTTTACATTGTCATAAGAATCGAAGTGCTGGTCAGTTAGTGCATGACCCATTGATGAAAATAAGCAGTCATCGGAAGGCGTCAAGTCTGACGAATGTGGTTTCAATCTCCGACATTGCTTTTAGCCTGGTGGCGTAAATAGGCTGACATAAAATAATAAAAAATTACATAAGTAAGTAATTTGTAAAAGTACAATCTGATTATTAAGGATAAACAAATGAAATTAAAATATCTTACTTTGATGGAACACCTACATCAACCACAGTTTTTGAGCCTCAGTTAAAAAAATTAATCCTACTCACCATAACTCCAATCCATAAGAAAAATGATGTAAACCTAGCTAGAAACTATAGTACCGATCCTTTCTAAAATATACAATTAACTAGAAATCAATCTAATAAGAGAAGGCACAATTAGATTAAAACGCCTTGCAGAATTCCAAGACTTGGTTTGACAGAGGCTACCTTAGGTTAAAGGAAGTTAAGACAACTGGTAGCATTATACACAACTCCTAATCAAATCATATGCATAAAACTGTTTGGATAATAATATGGCATAGTAAAAAGAATTTAAAAAGTAACAAAAATTACATACTATCCTATTTTCCATAGCATAGTAGTATATATGGAATATTACTGTGGGGAGCTTTTAAACAGGAAAAATATTCACTCTTCCTTTGGTCTACTCCAACGACTGCTGGACTTAACAAAAACCAAAGAAAATGTTTTACATGTGTTTTGTTATATTTTATATTAAAAGTTATGTTCTTTTATACTGAATATTGACTTATGATTTATTTATTAATAATGAACAAATATGAATTATAAATTAAAGATCTAACGTAGTTAAAATTATTTAAATATATTTTCATTTATAAAAGAAAGAAAAGCACCTTACAAAAACATTTCAGAATGTCTCATCTGAAAACATTTTTATCTTCCAGAAACAGATCTCACTCAATGTTTGTATAAATATTTGCTATTTAGTTTGTATTTTTGCAGTGAATTTATGTGAAAGGTAAGTCTACTGCTTGATGATGAAATAATGGACTATTCATGACATATTTTGAATAAGAAATTAGTCATGGAAATAAACGTTCTCTAATAAAATAAAAAATATGCAATGTAAAAGAAATTCAATTATCAAAGTATTTTCAGTTTTCTTTAATGAAGTTTACATTCCAACAAGGATTTACTCTTTTAAAAGCTTTAGTAAACAAGTAGTGGTATAAACTAAAAACATAATTGCAAGGTAATTAATAAATTATAACATTTTATCAAATTTAAATTTAGAATTTACGCGATGGTATTAGTAGCAGCTGCGCTCGGTTTAAATAAAAACTCAAAGTTTACAAATAAATAGTCGATATAAAAAGAAACATAATTAAACAAATCCAAACTATAAAGTTGATGTTCGTAGAAATAAAATGCAATAATCGTAAAATTTTAAATAACCCGCGTCAGGTTGAATGACCCCCTAGTAATTTTTACGCGTGTAGTTGTGAATTATTTAGGGTTTTTAGTGAAAGTAATAGTAGTGTTGATAGACATGAAGTGAAAAATATACAAAATGGCGTCGGATCACCGTTCGTGAACTTGGAAGGTGCCGACGCGAAATTCAACGATTATTGACACGAAAATCGCGATTTTGGACCCAATCTGGGTGTTATCGGGAACCTGAAGGGCCCCCGCAGATGTTCCAAGTGAATCCCGGCCGGCCGGAGGTGTGAAACTCGAAAAATCCTCGACAAAAATTATGAGTGTTCTTTGTTTCGTTGGTACGTCTTCGGCTATGTGAGATGTACAAGTGATTTTGTGCTTTATTTTTCTCGAAGGAATGGACACGGACAGGTGGATTTCTGCATTTTTGTGATATTTAAGTTATTTTAAACGTAAGTACCAGTGATTTTAATTGGGAAATTGCGGTGGAATCGTTTATTTTCGGGTTAATTTCCTAAGTAGGACACCGAAATGTTGGGCGTATACACGGAGAATGTTTACAGTACTTGAGATGGTCAACTATTTTGATTTATAGTTTAACTTGATTTTTATTAAAAATATCGATTTATTTTGGGCTTTATCGCGACGATAACTTTTTAATTTCGATTATTGAACGTTGATTTATGGTTGGTCTAGAAGTTTATTGGGCGGCGAAAATTTAACGCTGACTTTTTAATGGGTTTTTAACGACGTTATGTGTTATATTCGCAGATTCCTGTGGCACATTGAAAATTACTTATGGTACTATCGACAATCCTATTACACTAATTATTTTACTTGCTTTCTGGTAAATACTGCAAATTAAATGCATTCACCCACACCTGTTTACCTGTATCACTCTTACTAAAATATATTGTTGATATGTAATGTCACTGTGACATTTGTTATTTAATTGCTTGAAGAAACGTCAAAATTATTTAAAATGTCAAATAATAAATTTTCAAGTAAAGATTTCTTTAATTTATTTCTATCTTATTAATTAATAAAACAATGGTTTTATGGTATGTTAATTTAATATAGTAATATTGTATAGTAATTGTTTTCTAAATACTCAAACAATATGTGTTAAATAGAAATTATTTGGTATTATTATTCGTGGCAATTATGAAAGCTTCTTTATAATAATTTGTTACTGTGAATCATGTGAATTTTTTTTGTATTGTAAGCTATATATTTTCAGTTTAATACTATTTACACATTTATGTAGGTACTGTTGCTTTGTTCTGTTATTTTTCATTTTATTCTTTTCTATGAAGTGTACTTTTAACGTGGACAAAAATATATCTTTTTGCAATAAATAAGGTGATTTTAATACAAAAACTGATGTCCTTTTCACCTATTGGCATATTTGGTGTTTCATCAAGAGCCATACTCACTATAGGCATAATCTGCTTAGATGGTCGGTATGTTGTCATTTTATTTGTTTTCTCTTATATTAAATATGTATCTTGATACTAATAAAAATATATTGTTTTGCTTCTGATATACTCATTATAGATGAAATTGAATTTGTTAAAAAAATATATAGCATGTTTGTACTTATTTGTTTGTCAAAATGTTTTTTACTGTAACTTTTAATGTGGCTCATTTTAGCAACTTGAGTATCAAATGTCTAAATTTTCTTTGGGATATAGCATTTTTTTGTGTGCATTATATACATTTTAAATTAAAATGTTAGAAGCAAAATATATGTAGCTTAAAAAAAATTTAATTCTTAATTTACTTAAGCCTGGATAAAAGGTCGGTCATCGCTGCTCTAGAGTAGTATTTTGTATACATATATTACTGTAAGTATTCTATACACTTAGTAATTTTTCCTAATAACCAAATTTTGAAGTAATTTCACTGCTACATTCACCAGTGAATTTTAATTGTTTAAAATTGCCATCAAAACTAAGTTGCAGGGAAACATAAAAATTGATATTTTCAGTATACATATTATCAATGTTGATTTCTTGATAAGAGCTGCAGAATCATCTATTTTGTTTCTGAATTGCTCAAGAAATCAAGAATTTTTTCGTTGATATTCTGCAAAATCTAATTTTTTAATATTTGTTCAGTCATTTTCATAATTTTTTTTGCGATTTAAATTGATTAATTTATAGTCCACGGATGTTTCTTCTTTTTTTTTACACATATCTACTATTCAAATAATTAAACTGGAAGATACACATTCACTATAATTTTTGTCTGACAAGAGTTAATTAACAATTTTGCACGATGGAGTACATTCAGATTCGATACTATTAATATTTTCACTTGTATTAATTTTACTAAAATAACTCATGTGCGTGAAAATGATTTGAGTTAATATCAAATGTGAGACAAGAAAAAAGTAAATGAAACAAAATATTAACTGGATTGGTGACAAACAAGTTTAATTAATTCTTTATTGAAATTGAAAAATTCTAATCAGAAAAAAAATTGAAAACATGCTAGAAAATATATTCATAATACCGTTATAAAGACAATTTTCATATTAAAAATTACACTTAAAGAAGTATAAAAAACAAGGGCAAGTCGATTTTGGGAACCTTAAGATGTAGGAGTTCCACAAGGCCTAATGTTAGAACCGGTATCACTTTGGGATCAATTCTCTTTACAGGACATCAAATTTCCTGATATTCAATTATCTAAAACATTTACTCTACCGTACAGTTATGGAAGAAATTAAGCATACACTGATTTAAAACAAAAAAGATGTTCAGCACAGGAGTGCAGGTCACACATTCAGAACTAGGAGATAATTCAATTTATTTTCTTTCACAAATAAAAAAGAAACATGTTTTTAAAAATGTCGGTTTGACTATGTTCTCTATAACAGTAACTATTTGTAAATTTTATATTTAAGCTTTTAACATTAATAAGTAAAAAAGTCTTATAGTATTCACCCCTCAATTTTTTTATAATATTTTTATTCTAATCATCCCTACTATTGTTTTATGAGATCTCTTTTCAATATACTAATACATTTTCTGTTACAGATTCCTACATGGTACATTGAAACATACTCATGAGACTGGTATTAACATTCCCAAACCTTTAATATTATTATTTGGTAAGCATAATTCATGTTCTAATAATTTCCTGTTAAATTAAAACAAAATAACGACAGCACACAATATATTTTATAGTTTCCACTGTATCATTATTAATTCAAATGAGGCAATCCTTTTATATCTCATTAGACATGTTAAAAAATCAAACAATTATTTTGCTTATTATAGCTGACATCACCAGTGACACAATAAAGCAGATTCATCAGGAAAAATATTACTTAAATAGGTATTCTTTCATTGTTTATCGACATCATGTGAAGTATCTTTAAAACAATCGTATTGAAATCATTATTAATTTATAATATTGCCCAAGACGCATTTTATATTATGGATTGACCTTCAAAAGATACTAAAGTAATTGTATATGGAAATTATGAAATGAATAAGTAGAGTTACAAAGAAAATTCTGTAAAATAAGCGAAAAAAATAACTATTTTTAGAAGCTAAAATATTACATTGTCAGTAGAAAGTAAGTTCCACCCTTAAGTAATTAAAGTACACTTTAGAAAATACAGGCCCATTAGAAGTGACAGGCGCAATTAGTTTTTTAACCCTTATCAAGATAAAGATCATTCAGCATGTCACCATATCTATAAATCACATAATTGAAAAAGGAATTAAATTACTCAATAGTCTACGAAAGTAATTAAAAGATCATATTTTTAATTAACGTAAGTAAGTTCAACAACACATTACATTCTGGTAATTGTAAAGTTGTTAAAAGAAAACTTGGAAGTCGTGCATGAGTTCACATGAGTTATTTTTAATGAAATATTAAATATGGCATGAAAAATTACTATGCATACTTTTAATAAAGTGTATCATTCCTATTAATTGCTTCCAAAAAGTAGCCATAAATCTCTTTGTAAAATCAACCAGGAGTTAAACCTCTAAAGGTTACGCTTTAATTTCATAGAAATACTTTTAGCTATCTATGTTATTTCAGAAATGGGTGTACAGCTTAATTTGAAACAGTAATTGTGTGCTGTAGGTGGGCTATATACCACATTACTGGCAGATAATAGAGCTTGAATAAACCCCCTAAGCTGAATTTATTGCCTCGTAAATCTCCAGAAAAAGTGAAGGACTCATGCTATCTATTCAAGGGATGGTCATAAACCTATACAATACATCAATAAATTCATAAGGGATACCTTGCACACCCTCTGTTCCTTGAAAAAGAAATCTTTATTACTTTCACAACATGTGTAAACAGCCACCTTTCACGCTTAATTATCATTTTTTCTGTCCTTTTTTGCCACAAACAATGCCTATTTATTTGAACAGTTGACTTTCAGCTGGTAAACACAAACAATTCAAATACAATGCTGGAAAAGTGGCAATTTTTTCCTGTGAACGACCATTCACACGTCAGCTAATGAAGTAACAAGTGACAAAATAAAATTGCTGTTAATTTAGAGGTTATTCAAAGGTCCGAACTGTCCCAGGGGAACTGGCTGATTAATGAGGAATGTTTTTTAGCATATCAACTGTCCGTCATGAGTAGCTAATTGCTATTTTTTAGGGCTCAAACTCGCACACAATTAATCTTCTTGTTGTCTCCCCCTTTTTACTGCCCTTCTAGCACACATTATACACATAATCTGTCACTTGGCTCACCACAAAATTATTATTACGCTGCTTTATGTAGTTATGCTTCCAAAGGGTCAAAAGTTACAGAGATTTTGCATTAACTTCATTGGACTTTTTTAAGATTTATCCAAGTTTTTAAACCTAAAAAGGGTATTTTTAATTTACAGTTTACTTAAACTTTTTTATTGGCACTTTTTTGTAAACATTTCTCATAATATTAAGTGATTAAAGTGAATCACTTGTTGCCCCGAGCAAGGGAAAACAATGATATATTATATCACACTATATAATTATATGCTGTTTTAAAAATTAAAATATTTTTTTTTTTAAATTCATCTATGCACAAAGTTTTCGTAAACTGCAGTTAAATTGATATTAATATTAACCTAGTTAAACAGAATTCTATTTTATATTTGCACTTAGACACATTAAAAACAAATAATAAGTTTTTTTATTTTATTTTTCTTTTCTGGTTATTTTGTTTAATTTTGATTTTTGGGTACCTTTTACTTTTGATCCAATATTTTGCATTTTGTATGTGCACTTTGTTAGACATTGTCATAATGGTAATATAAATCACATATACATATAATGATTATTATTTTATAAACTTGTTTAGTTATCATTAAAAACTAATCTGCGGCTTCCATTTTAGGGTAAAAATGAAGTAATATGGGGGAATATTTGCAAGGTCATCTGACCAACTTTTAGTTTCAGGTTATATTTTTTAAAGATCGATTCGAGGTCTAAAACAAAATGTGATGCAGACATATTTACATTTTTTTTAGTGGTGCCTTTTATTGCTTGATGGCTTTGATATATGAACAATAATTAATATAATCTTTTAGATTTTAATGTTAGTGTTATGCCATGAAATTTGAAACGGTGTCCTCTTATAAACACTATTTTTGACACATTTTTGAAAAAAGTTGTCTTCTGGCTTTGACCTTTAAATTATTTATTAGTAAATTAGAAGTATTTAGATTCATTGTCTCAAAATCTAGAAATAAGTAAAATTAATAGTTGGTATAAGGCTTAAGCAATGTATTTATTAAATAATCATTAGAAACGTATATCCATGTATTCACTAGTAAACATATTGTTTATTAAGAAAATGGCTTTAAGCTTAAGTCTTATTTAATTTTATATCTATAAATGGACATACTGTAAATATACCGGGGATTCCCTTCGGTTACGACAAAGTTCGCCCACGCATTTCTTCATAAAATGAATATTGAATTGAGCTCATATTGTATAGCTCAAATATTAAAAATAGAAAAATTTAGAAATTAACAAATAAGATAGCAAAAACTTATTGGAATTTCTGAGTACAACTCGTGGCATACAAGCATTTTAAATTTTACTACCCTTTTTACTATAAACATCTGTATGATAGTTTACATGAGCTTGACTATATCGAAAGTGCATAGAAACAGTGGCTTAAAGCAGTTGGCGCATGAAAAGTGCGTGTAATAGAAAGAAAAGAAGTAATAGTTTCTAGTGGTTAGCCACAGGGTAGTATTTTGTTATAAAAGTAAGTAGTTTAAAAAAAATACAATGAAGTTGAAAACAGCTGGTGGTCATCCGCAAGCGTAGTAATTTTTTTTTAAAATGCGCTTCACGTTTGGTTCATTGTAAATGGCATAGACTCTGTGAAATATAAAACAGATGATTTTTACGAATGAATTTCATTTAATGATCAGCGTTTCTAAAATTATTCTGTTAATGTTTTTTTTTTTCTGGCCTTATTGTTAACGTGGGACCATCATATTGCTAATTATTTTGTGTCCAAAATTATGAATTCTATGCGTATACGGAGTTTATTGATTATAATAGAATCAGACAGAATAATACATTTAAACACACATATTTTTTGAAGTTTCCTCCAAAATATTTCTACATCTTTTTCGTTTATACTTCTCAAATTTTATTTCGTACCTTTATAGACCATTTTCCCATCCTTTATTTTTGGAATGTACCGATGAATTCACAGTATTCTGGTCAAAGTAAAATATAATACTTTGTTAGTTAAACCAGATGATGTGTATCCACTTCATTCTTCATAAATTTGATTGAAATATAACATCTAAATCTAAAACTGATATGAATCAAGTCATAGCAAACTAATATTTTTCAAGGAACAAATATAATAAATATCATCGTCAGTTTCTTCCCTTGCTCTTTAAATATTTATTGTACATATATATTAAATAAATAAGATTTTATAATATTAAATGCTAAATTTTTTTTTTTTTAACAGGACCTGATTTTCCTGTTAATTTTACCTCCCAATGTTACAAAGAGGCAACTGAAACATTCTTCGCAAGCATTTTTCAATAAAAATGTGTCAGAATTAATCGCACTGAAAGCAACTCACAATGAAAGAATGCAGCTATCTGTTTGATAAGAGAAACCACGAGCATTATGTCTCCGAATATGTCAAACACAAGTTAAAGAAACATGGAGTGACATCAAATAGTGAGACGAAGATGCATGACTTGGTTTCTACAACTTCGGTGCAGCTCATTTCAACCAACTGCCAGTCTCCTGCCAGATTTAATACGTGCAATTTCTCATCTTTTGATGGATATGCGGTAAGTTGTTTTTTTATTTTTAGAGTGTTATTCCAAACAAACATACTTGTAGACACCTGGTTATATATATATTTCTTGAAATTGCATAAAATCTCCATTACTATTTACAATATAGACATTTATGTTAACACGTTTAATAGTTATTATTTACAGAGTGAGTCATCCAATTACAAATATAAAATGTTCGCAATTGTGTACAATGTGTTAATGAATTTTTTTAGCACTTTACAGAAAAGCAGGTCTTCGTTTGTTCAAACATTGGTATTACTAGTGATAATTTATTTATATTAGGTGTATGCAAAATTTTTTTTGGAAAAAATATGTGATTGTCAAGGAAAATAAATTGTTTTTATTACTCAAACTTTTTGCCCATCTTTCAGGTAATTTGTGAATATCATGTAGAAAAATTGCTTGTGTTTTGCAGCAAATTATTTGTTGAACCATTTTCAAACCTTGAAATCACTGAAATGTGCACGTCCCATTGATTTGAAGAGGTCATAGTCAGATGCCGCCATGGTTTAAGTTAATTATTTGATGATGATAGCATTGTGTAGTAATGATTTCGCCGGGTTTCGAGAGTTCATAATGCACAATACTGCTCTAATTCCACCAGACGCAGAGCATGGCAATGATTTCGTTTCGTGGCATTGAAGTAGCAAGTGACTTTGCGATTTTCTATTGTTGTTTCTTGTGATACATGTAATGCTTCTGCTAATAACCATTGAGTTTGAGTTGGATCATCATCCAAAAACTCCTGCAATTGCTCGTGTTTGCATTTTTGGGCCCTATCACTGTCTTTCACATTGAAATCACCAGTTTGAAATTGTCAAAATCATATCTCACATATTCTAATTGATGGAGTTTATTCACCATAGGTTTCTACCAGAAAACGATGACTTTAATAAGAAAAGTAATGCGTGCCACAAATGTTTTTGTTCAGGCACTAAGCACTAAGCTCGACATTATAAAACAAAGATGCTAGTTTTTGGTAGACTCAACTAGTATGTGTTTGTGGTTAATATTAGACGAATAAAATGACATATGTGTCAAATTATTACGTTGCTTTCTCTTAGTTAAACCGGAAATTATATTTTTTTTATATAAGCGGGTTTAACCAAAATATCTTTTGAATAATATTTGTGTTCCTTGTTTATTTTAGTGATAAACGAGCTTTAAGATCATCACTGATGCTGGGTGTGTTCGGCAAGATATAAACAAGTTTGTTTAAAAATCTTTCTGTAAGGAGTTTTAGTTTTTTTATCTAACTTAAACAAACAAAGTTACCATGTGCACCCTTAAAATAGTTTCTTTAAATTTAAAAGCTTAGCTTAGCTTTGATAATTATACATTATATTTACATCAGTCATTATAAATCTTTAGCAATATTAGTACTAATATGTATATTCACTTGTCAGGACTTTAGAATCAGTTTGGAGTTGCAGTCTTGTAAAGTGCTGTTTTTGCATTGTGTTTTTAGAGAGAAACAGCCAACTGTACTATTGCTAGGTACTTAATGTCCGTTGTCACTGCCATAAGTAGTTGCCTGTTAAGTAAAACCAACAAATGTTATCTGCTTGTTAGTTGCTTATATGCATGGATTAAATCTAAATGATCTTCTAGTTATTTTATGTTAACAAGGTTGACGACACTGCATATTTTGGAAGTCACGTATTTAAGTATGACTGCCCCACTAGGAGTAAATGAAGATTTAATATAAGAGGTTTTCAAAACAGCAAAGTTTGCCCTTTTGTCAGCCTAAAGGAACTGTAGTACCAAAGTAAAATAATTGTTTTATTATGTTGCGGATTATTAAAATGTGCTGTCTTTTAACCACTTAATACTAGGGTTTATTTATGAAAAAAGGTCATAAAAATATCAGGTTACATTTTGTTTTTATTTGATTTTTACAGTTTTAGTTGTGTTACAATACAAAAATTAAAAATTTAATTTTGTGTGGTAAATTTTGAAGCAGGACGTTAAATATAATCCTACGTTGCAGTCTGGACAATAGTATCGACTTTCATGCTGTATCCGTTTACCTGTCTCACTTTGCTTTGAACAACACACGACATATCTTTTTTTGGTTGTGGTTCCAAAAGGTGTCGTTATTTGGACATCCATCTTTTGACGTGAATTTCGGATTATGGTACTTCTGTATATATTCATCGATTTGTTTTAGTCTAAACTCTAAATTAGACATAGAACCTCCTTGTTTTGTTTATAAAACAAACACGTTCCACAGCGCCTGTTCCAGCAATTGAAAAAACATTTTTTATTAAATTTCTTTCCTCGTATTCTGGTGAATGGATAATTAGAATGGTGTTGATCTATTCTACCAACACCTTTCATAGTAAAATTGTAGTCCATTGCAACTTGGTACCAAGTAAGGACATCTTATAGATCTCGCTTATCTTTCTCTCTCATTCCTTCCCTATATGCTGATATAAAACCTCATCTTGCCTTCTTTGTAACCATTACATTTTTTTGATTTCCTTCTCTATTAGATTTCAACTAATGAATAAAAGTTGTCGATGGTTAGGCAGTAACTTTTATTCAATAAGATTCATTACCACTTGCGTTGACGTTGGCAAATGAGTATATTGAGGCTCACGAGAATTGTTCCTTTTCTTGTATATATAAGAGATGATCATATTTTGATTTACAAAGAAAATAACTTTTTATACCAAACCTAGCATGTTTCATTGGAATGTATTGTACCCAACCCAATCTTCCTTTATATAACATAAGACTTTCGTCAATTGTTATGTGCTGTTGCGATGTATATGCCTCTTGAAACTTATTATTCAAATATAAGTACACAAGCCAAATTTTATTAAGTTTTGTTTGTGGGTGAGTACCAGGGCCGTAGGTTTAATTATTTGAAAAATGGGATAATTTTTTTTATCAAAACATATTTTCTGTGACATCACCTTAGTAAATCGGTGTGATAATAGAATGTTTTTTCGTCTTCTTGCCATGGCAATTGCAAAAGAAGTTTGCATTTCAGAAATGGTTGTATGCCATTTATTTTCAACACTGATAGAAGAAGTTCACAGTCTTTCTCTTGTTGTTTGAATATAAAAAAAATTGTTTGGTCCACAATATTTTGAATTAATTCGTCATCGAAAAAATAGTTAAAATACTGGCATGGTTTTGTAAAATATATTTGCTCATTTATATGCGAATTTACAGCAAATTCAAAGGAAGCCGATGGAGCTGGTGTGTCCGTTCCTATATTTATTTGTGTCCGTTGATCTGATAAATTATCTTACGATTCTGATCTGGATCATTTTCTGTTGCAGAACTCACAATTGAACAAGAAAACTCAGTTTCCCAATGTTCAATACCCAAATCTGTAAAAAATACTTTAATTTTTTTATAGTTTTATCCAAGTAAAAAAATTGAATAAAAAATACTGTTTATAAAAATATAAAATACAGTTACTTACCTCACAATAAAAAAAAAACAGTATGTAAAAACAGTATTCTTAAAATATAACTCTTAAAAAGTCATGATAATAACAAAAAAAGTTAAAAAGATCATGTCTGATGCACACTAATAAAAATCAATGCACTGAATTTCTTAACGAGCAAGTACCTCTTGCTCGAGCTAAAAATAGAACATATTAAGGGCGAGAGGTACTCGGCTTAGTGCAAAACAGAACACATGTTTTAAGCAAAAGGGTCTCGTTCAAAATGCATACTATTGTTTTTTGATAAATATTTAAGCTAATGTTTATAATAATACTGATTGCTTTCGCAAAAAAATGAAAAAATCATATTACTTTGAAATATACATATTATAGGATACAGAAATTTACATTGTTAGCAGATTAGCAAAATTATCAAAGAAAAACAGTTTATAGAGTACTATAAATTTTAGTGCAATAAAATATATTATAAAAATATAATGTAAAAATGTAGAAGACCACATTCATACATCAAAGTAGTTTTGGAGCTATTGTATTTACAAAAAAGTATAAAGTAACAAAAACATGTAATCAAGGTAAGAAAATTCACTTCCATTAAATATGCATACAACTTTTACCTGTATTACATAAAAAATAATGTCGTGTTTTTTTTTTCTAAAAATATGATAAAACAACAAATTTAACTTTACTTACTACTATGAAGTGTACACCTTCCCCAGATGATATTCAACACAATTTTAATTTCAGATTAATCAATTTAATTTTGAAAAACGTAATTTTATTTCATATTTGTCATTTTGGTTTCAGAGGTCATTTTTATTTCAGATAAGTGAATTTAGCAAAACATAAATAAAAAAGTCTGAAATTGAAATGACCTTTTTTAATAGTAATTTCATATTTTCTGAAATGCATTTGTCTGTTACACATTTAAAAAAAATATAATTATTCATTAATTTTGCAGGGAAGTTATGCAGATTGTAGTTGTAAATATGTGATATACACTCTGATTCTATTAGACACCGACAAACTCTGTCTACGCATAGAATTCATAATTTTGGACAGAGGATGGTCCCACGTTAACAATAAAGCCAGAAAAAAATATTAAACATTAAAAGAACAAGTTTAGAAGCGCTGATCATTAAATGAAATTTTGTTCATTCATAAAAAAAATTATTTGTTTTAAGTTTGGTAGAGACGATCTGTGTCGTTTACTATAATAGAACCAAACGTGATCTTTTATATTACGTTTGTAATTCACTAAAAGTTTGTATATTATTATGTTTTTTTATTTTCATTTATACTTCTGGGAATTTCTCGTACTGTCGAGAAGAGTGGCAAACCTAGCAATATGGCCA
Source organism: Enochrus cinctus (assembly GCA_033557785.1). Taxonomy (NCBI): domain Eukaryota; kingdom Metazoa; phylum Arthropoda; class Insecta; order Coleoptera; family Hydrophilidae; genus Enochrus; species Enochrus cinctus. The sequence continues at coordinate 8,403 of JAUIMW010000117.1, read as the reverse complement.
TTAATTCTTTCAAGGGTTGCTATCACTGCTCTATTGTTATCATAATAGGTACAATAATCAAATCTCTAGCATTAATTGCTAGTGTTACATTTGCATGGTGACGTCCGTACAATCAAATGATTCTGTCTACTAGTTCTACTACTGAGAACTGTTTCCTAATAACAATTTGAAGTTAGTAGATTTTTAACTATTATATCAAAATATGCCTACAAATGCAATTTTAAAACATCTAAATGGTAAAATAATGACAATTTACATACTTATGTGGTGCGGCTCAACGTATGATCCATATAATTGAAATGCGATTGAATGGAGTTAAAATAAATGGAGCACAGATAGCAGTCATTGAATGTTCATTTCAACATTGTTGGGAACAACAAAGTAAATCAGTTCATCTATTTCATGTGAAGTCTTTGACTATTACAACATATAATGATGGACGGTACATTTCCAACAAACTCCTAATAGTAAGGTATCTGATATTTCTTTCTTTCTTCCTCTCCTTGAGTTTATTATATCACATGTAGTTCACGATATTCTGATTTTCTCACCGTATATCATGAAGGTTAAAAATGTAAGATCAAAACTAAAATCTTGGCAATATATTTTTTATTAGATTTATAATAGACTTGTTCACAAAGGAGATTTTAAGCCATTTACAAACATTTACATAAATAATATGTATGTAATATAATATTTTGTTTCAAAACTTTGTATTTTATTTATGTAATATTTTAAACCCTCGAATTAATGGAATGCTCAGGGTGTAGGGATGTCTGGTAAATTCAATTGTCCATTAATGAATTAAGAAGGAAAAAATACTCTCACGTTTTTTTGCTTACATTGTGGCTGATGAATTTGCCAATCTTTAAGGAGTAAAAAATATTGTTAAGTAAAAAACATTAAAAAAAAATTTATTTCAGGTTTTCCAGAAGCAGACCATTAAGGATACTCTTCTTGCCACCAAGCCCCATGATTCATCAAGTGACCCTAAAAGATCTCGAGTTAAACTCCCATCGCCTTTGCTATCACTGGTGAAGACGATGATCCATGATGGCACTAACAAATCTAACCTTATGGCTACTTCAAGTAGCTCCAACTCATTATTTAACTGTGATTCAATGTCAACAAAACAGAACTGTTACTGTTGTGAGAAAAGACTTATAAAAAAGGAAGCGTCTACGTTGCAAGCAACGTTGAAAAATTGGAGGGCGGTAAGCCTATTAGTCTTAAGAAGTGTAATATTAAGTTTGTATATGTATTTATTTGACAGTATTATGTGCCTATATGATAGTTGTTTAAAAGAAATTAATTACTATTATAAACAGGACCTACGTAGTAGACTAAATGAGAAAAACGACAAAGTTATTAAAACAAACACAAGAAAGTCAATTTACCCTAATAATTTGTGCATAATATCGAATAGACGACAAAATTCTTACAAGCAATTCTTTTCTACAGCTTTTACACTATACATTATCGCAAGTTTGCTGCAAGAAAGTGCAGCGTTTAGTAGTGAATTTGACAAAGTAGAGACTTTGCGAGAAAAAGTGAATTTAGAGCAGAGTTTAGCCGCCATATTTAATAAGGTAGCGTATGGAGGAACAACGAAGAGGTCGATTCCAGAAAATGCATACCCAACAACAACTTTGGCTACCCCTCCTTTAACAACATATAGATTTACTGATGGAAATAATGAGTGGTTAAGCGTTGATGTTAAAAAGCCTGAAAGTCCAAGAGGTGGTGTTGTGGATTATGATAATAGGCCAGATGATGGTCGTAGAGATGATAATTATGATTCGAATTACGGTGCTGATTTAGAAAAAGATCATGGATTACCAACTCCTGCGTCTAATGCAGATATACTCAAAAATAACAATAATAAAAATTATGAAAACCCAAACCGTTATAACAATGATAGGTTAAGACCTGATTATGATAGTATAAATCCTGGTAATCAAGAACAAGTTACTGAAAATATTTATAAAACAACAACAAGTTATAATGTGTTGCGAAATGTAAGGCCGACAAAATCTATTTATAGTAATGTTCCCAGTTATGTGCCACCGAGTAGAGCATTTTTCACACCACCTCTGCCCCCAGAATATGTAAATCCATTTGCTGACAAGCCTACATTGAGGGGGACAAATTCTGATGGGTTTATTAATCGGAGACCTATACCACCTCCTAGTTTAATGCCGAACAAAGATCGTATTCCATTTAGGCCGGATTTGCCACCAAAAGCTGTGAATTCGGAACGTCCAATTGAAAGGCCCATGCTTCCTTCTGATTTGCGAAACGATACAGATGCAAAAAATGAGCAACAACGTAAGAAAACTTTAAACACTCCTAGTCAAAATGTTAATATAGATAGAATAGGGGATTATTATGGTTTAAATCGAAATATAAGTGAGTCCAATTTTGAATATGAAAAAGGGTATATTCCTTCTATAACACGAATTTTAAGTGGGTCTAATGGAAGACACGACGATATTTCTGACATATTACTACGTACAGTTACATCAACACCAATTGTACGAAGTAATAATAATCAAAACGATAATAAAAATGCTAAAGCCAGACCAGATTCTAGCTCTAATAGTGGTAGTAACAACTCAGGGCCTAAGCTACAAGAAAGTGGAAATACTCCTGCTAAAAAAGATGAGAAAGTGCAAATGAGTGAAAATGCTCGAACTGAAAATATTGCCATAATTAAAAAAGAGATACTGCCAGATTCTCGATCTCCTGAACGTTCTGAAAGTGTAACTATAAGAAAAGATGTATCTGATAAAACTAGACAGCATTTTCCTTCAAATAGTAATGAAGAAATAACAACTCAAAATTCAAACATAGTAAATTTACCAAATGTAAAAGAAAAAGAAACAAACGTAACAAAAGCAAGCCCTGATAACATATGGTTAATTTGCTGGAACGTTCACGTTTATTTGGTAGTCTTATGTTTTGTTATTTTGGCAATTTATTCCATTTACAAACTGATACGTTATGAAAATGACCCTCATATGTTCTCCAAAAGTTATTTCTTAACTATACACTTGATGCTCACAGTAATATGTGTTTTGCGTATATTTTATTTAACGTATGATCCCTATAATGTTGATAAATCATTTAATGTTTTCTTATATGACTTTTTACACAATTTCCCACTTAGTTTATTAGCTACAACGTTTGCCGTTCTAATATTATTCCTGCTAAAGCGTACTTTAACTCATTTAAAAGTGAAAACAAGACCAGTATTTTTAGTAGGATTCGGACTTCTCCATATTTTGCTCTGCTTTTGCTTAAGTATATCTGAAACGCTAGGTCATTTTGACAGGGCAAGTTTAATTATATGCAAACCTGTATTCGTGCTTCTCGCTTGGGCCCTAGGTATTTCTTATTTATATCTATATAAAATTATCAAAAATGTTCTAGCCAAAAAATCACAAAACTTATCAGAAATGTGCACACAAAATATAAGTTATGCATCACATATAACTATAGCAGTTGCTTTATTATTTGTACTTTTAGGTTGCGTCCAACTTTATGCTTTGTTCTTCATTAAAGTTGACAGATTTAATGGGGAAATTAAACATCACTGGATACTGTGGGGTTTCGAGCTATCTGTACGTTTCCTAGAAATATCTATAATTACTCTTTTAGCTATCGTTGTTAGCTTAAAAATGTCACAGCGTGAAAAACAAACAGTTGGTTTCCCGCTATTCCCTTGCACCACGTCAGATTCATCCACAGATAATATATATCCAAACAACTGCAATACAAACCCAAATGCTGTTAATTATAGTCGAAATGAAATGATTATGGATAACATACCAACAGAAACAGTGGAACGTCCAAATTTGCTTAAAAATGCATTTCAAAACGATTCATTTGATAAAAAATCTACTTTAGAACGTTACCAGAGTGATGGTGAACGAAATTTTGAACGGTTTGAACGACCTAAATGGGGTTCAGACCGGTTTGATAATCGACAAGTTGACCAGAATAGTCTCAATAACTTTTCTCAACCTCCCAGTGGGCATTTCGAACGTAATGCTCAAAATTCTTCAAGAACTGAACGAACAAGTGCAAGAAAAACTTATGAAAGTGCAAAATATTATACAAAACCAAAATACGATCTAGAATATAATAACGATGATTACCAACATGATTCTTTTAATGCACAACAGCAAGACCACAATGTTTACAGTGAGCCAATAGATCAAAACCATCAGTATGAGCGAACACGCCACGAATTTGAGCGATCGGATTTTGAAAGACGTTCCCGTAACTCTACCAACACGTCAGGAAGGCGGTCAACTGGCCGGGCAAGGAAAAATCATGCTCGGCCACATCTAGGCGTGCAAACTCTGCCAAACCACGATATTAGACAACATCAGGTTCCGGATTCAATGCTCGTTGATGATCAAGGATTTGTGCGGTTTAGATTAATGCAGGACATAGAGCATAGTGAGAAACCTAAACGCAAAAAGCAGAACTCCGATTTAAACCATTACAGTGATGCCTGAGAATGTCGGATTGGTACCGTTTTATAAGAGTACCAAAAGTTTGTAATGTAATATTTAAAAAATGGAATTAGGATGATATGTAATTTGTTTCTTATGACACATGAAAATTTTTTGAGCTTTCGTTTCTAAATTATTTTTCTTGTAGTTTGTAATTATGACTGTACATATTAGATAGTTTATTATGTTTTTATACATCATATTTTTTTTAATTTTATATTTTTGCTTTATTTTTTATTTATTTGTAAGTAAAACATTTTGTACAAAATTTGCGTTTTTCTTTTATTGAAAAATGGAAGTCCTTACCCAATTTTATCAAATCTTGCGAGTTTGTATTATTATTTTCAATTTAATCTTGATTCCTGAAAGATAGATTTTAATCTTTAATCTCCAATGTTTACCAGAATAAATACCAATTTTGAATTACACAACCTTTTTGCGACATAAATTGTTTTCTATTGTTAATGTTAAAATATTCATGACCTGCTGAAAATGTATTTACCGCGTGTAGATCACAAATCTGATTGAAAGTTTTTGAATTACTTTGAGTTTTGAAGATTTTGCCTTTTTAATGAAATTTTTGGTTATAATTTAACTGAAATTACTATCATTGCACAATTTCGACTTGGACTATATAATCCTGGTTCTGACAAACACCTTGTCATCCATTATTTGAAATTGCGAAAAATTATATTATTATGAGTTTTATATTGCTGATTCGGTGTATTACGGTTCCTTTTGAAACGTTTAAAAGTCAACTCCAAAATGTTTAATAAATTTCTGATATTGTATTTTACTAAATTTTATTTAATCACCCATACTGATTTATATATATATATATATATATATATATATATATATATATATATATATATAATTACATATTGTAGCTAAGAAACAAATTACTTATTACTTAGGTTGTAAACGAACTGATAGAATAAGAACCTTAGTAAAGAAATTGGGTACAATTGATATTACCGAAGGAATTTATTAGAAAAATGTACTGTTGCTTGTACAAATTTTGTCGTTTTATACATTAAAATATAGAGCCTAAAAAACTTGCCTAACAAAAATATAAACGAAAAAACAAATTTTAATACTTATGCCGCAAACGGTGTATGATCCAAGTAAATAAGAAAAAATAAACATAGCATATTACTGAAGTTATTATTGTATTCATAATTACTAAAAATAAACAAAGAACTTGTATAGATATTATTAAAATATTACTATAAATAAACATAATAAAACAAAGATATAAGAAACAGCAAAAATCGAAAAAAAAAATTTAAATATAAATATTTAAAAGCCTAAGAAATTAGACACAAACTAACGGAGATTTTATTTAGCATTTTTTAGTAGCCATGTTCCACATTTATTTATTAAACTTATCGTAAAATTAGTTTCAATTGGCCAACTTTTATTATATAACTGTGATATATTTTGTAAAGTAGACTTGCCATCTCCATTTAATGTTAAAATAATAGCATTTCCGTTAATTTTTGACTTCAAATGGCTCTCTCAAAGTGTGATATATATTTATATTTAAAATAAGAACTAAAATACAAACGATGTTAAGTTTCTAACGTGTAGTTAGAGACTTTAGATGTATAAAAAAGAATTGTAATTTATAATATTGATTTTTGCCTGAAAAGGCAAAAATTAACAAAATAAAACGTGTATATTTGAAAATTGTACATATTTATTATATATTAGTAATTTTTAAGTTTTTTTTTTATATCGGTTTTTATATATACATTAAAGTATAAGTATACTATATTATTTTCTAGTGCTAACAAAAACGCTGCTACTTTTTTTAAATACAAAAAAGTGGCAGTGTACGTTTAAATTTTTTTTATTTTTATATTAAAAAACTTACATTTTTAAATTCGAAAGTGACTGAAAATTTTCGATTAATTTAGAAAATTTGTTATTATTCTCAATTCTTTGTAATTTTGAGAAGGCCTGAATCTTTATATATATGTTAGAAATAATGTACCGTCCTTTTTAAAAAAGAAAAATGTTAAATTAAGTGCGTAAATTTACAAAAAAATTACTAAAACCAGAAGTTCAAAAATTTCGCCACCATGTGTCATTTTTTGATTAAATGCCAAATTTTTTCTACTTACCATCGAAGTTTTGCCATTATTTTATACTTTAAATGTACATAAATAATACTGGTTTGCATTTTTAAATTTAATTGATATGTCAATATTTTAGAGTTAAAAAAATATATGAAGAAATAAAAAAAATACAAACCAGCTTTATTTATTTTTCTGCCATAAAGATTTATTAACAAATCTCAGTGTTAGTTTTAATTTGTGCTAGAAAACAGATACAGTGAAAACGCTTCATTTTATCAACGATTTATATTTTTTATTAATTTGTGTTTTTACTTTATTTCATAAGCTTCACACTTATTATTTTTAACATATTTGTATTTATTTTTTATTACTATGAAATTCAGGGTATTAAAATTCTGTTAATTAGAATTTCTACGTCAATGTTCCTCTTTGTAAGACTTATATTAAAAAACAAAAACATTCCTTATTCGCAGCTAAGAATTTATTACTTTTAATGTCAGTTTCATCACCTTCGGAAATGTACTTATTTTGTAATTACTATTTTTTGCCAGTATTTTATTTTGTAAACGTTCTTTATAATCATACTAACACATGCGCATCTGCCAGGAAAAGAGATAGTGAAAAATCCATTATATGGTTGCTTTTTTTGTATTTACCCATTTTTACAAAAAAATACCACATACACTTCAAGAAAATACATATTTATTGTAAATCACAGAAACACGCTATGTTCTTGTTAGTATCTATATATAATATATAGTTAATTGTAACAAGAGTTTTTGTTTTTATGTGTTGTAAAATAAACTGGAGATGTTACTTTTCGTATATATACATAGGTTGAACAGGTCGTTTGAATGATACTGTGAGACTGTTATTTTTGTGCTCTTGTCTCCTTCAAGCGACTTGTCCACGTACAGATCAGTATAATTATAAATAAAATACCTAAATGAATTCTTAAAATTGTATATTATAATTGTAAAATATAAGCAAGTGGATATGTATAATATTTTTGTATTTATTTCCTTTTTTTCCTCTTTATCAAATTAACCTTAAATAATAATATTTTCAAAAACCTGTTCCGACCTTTTCCATTCTAAATAAATACCTATTCTAAAATTTTCTTTATATTTAAGATTCACATAAAGATTGTTAGATTTAGTATATATTTATATTCTGGTTGTATTGTATAACACATTTAATATTCTAATAGATACTGATGATAATGGTATTTGCACAATTCATATCTTTTCGGAATCAGTTATATATTCATAATTAAATATTTGTTAATACAATTAGACATGCTAATAAAGTTGCAGCAGTACTATTGGAAATTAAGATTTGGTGATTGCAGGACGAAGTGAGGTAAGAGAAGGTTCCTGCTTTAGGTATGTTGCCATAACACATATACAACATATTTGCATCTACTCGAGAATTTCAAAAGAAATTAGTGTGATCTGATTATTTTAATTCATTTTTCCGCTCCCAGCCAAGTGCTTTGATTGTATCCTGAACCGGTTTTGCTTTGTGTGTAGGCGCATTGTCGTGTGCCAAAATTACTTTGCCGTGTCTTCTGTCTCATTCTGGTTGTTTTTGGATCAATGCCTGGTTCAAAACAAATGTTCCCTATCGACACATTTGTATCTTAACGCTTGCTTCATACCGGTATACCTTGTATAAGCAACTGACCTATAAATTATAACGCATGCAACTGATTTTTTCATGAGCAACTCCACCGCAATTCTAGCAGCTGATTTTTGTTTTGATTATTATATATGTATATATATATATATATATAT
>JAUIMW010000116.1:0-25080 GCA_033557785.1 Enochrus cinctus | reverse complement strand
TTAGAGAGACTAATCTGTCTCTGGAATCTTTATTTAATTTGAAAAAAGTTTAGAAGCATTATTGCCGAGGCCATTTTAATGTAAAATTGACAAAAGCAGCTTATCATTGATAGTATCAAAGGGTTTGAAGTACTCTAACAAGACTAACCCAGTCAAATTTCTCTTGTCAATAAATCGTAAAATATCAAGACAACACCGAACAACTCACACCTTACACATCAAACAACCAAACAGTACAACCAAACATCATAAAATAATGAAAAATGTTACAGAAAGCAGTCAAGACTCAATGAGGTATTAGAAAATCTGGCCTATGCACTATATTTTTTAGCTTAATATTAATTAGAAGAAACTTGCATTGAAACCCTGGAACAATTACGACAAACCCCAAATATTCATCGTGTTACTTAATTTATTGTTAAGCTAAGTGCACTTCTTGCGGTTAGTGTACAGTAATTTCTAGAGGTAATAAATAAATATATAATTTATACAATACCCTAAAAAAACACTTAAAATATATTTTTTCCAAAGACACTTTTAAGTAATGTTGGTAAAGGATGAGTAGTTAGTAATTCTTTCTTTATATGTATGTGTATGTAATTGTCGCCTGAATTGCATCATTTCAAACTTTCATCCTGTATGATGTTACTATTTTTCTGAATAAACTTTACTTTAAAAATACCTGAAACAAAAAATAATAAATTATGTATAACAGTACCAAGTTTCAGGTGTTTTTACAGCAAGTTTGTTATTTAACGTTTTAAGAGTATCTTAATTTTACGAAATGGAATTAACTTTGTAACATACATATTTATATATTATCATATTATTAATAATCAGTCCACATCCATCAGAATCATTATCAGACATCACATTTTTAATTTGTGTTTGTTATAGCAAAATTGTTTCGTTTGCCGTCAAATAACATCAGTTTTGTTTCATCGTACTGTAAATTGCTTTCGAAATTCAGTCAGCTGTAGTAAAAATTAATCGTGTTTATAATTTATTGATCTTGACATATCATATTCTATTTTAAATGCTTTTAGCAGTTAATTTTTGGTTCTGCCAAAATAACGTTAACAAAAATATTATTATATATTATACACACATTGTGTAGTAGATTTTCGCACATACACACACGCCACACTTTACTTTTACTTATAATTTTATTTATTTTTGTGACTGTGTTTAAGAAGTGTCCCCATTGAAGTTGTAATATATATTGATTTGCATATTGATTCTGCTTCTTTGTATAGTTTGGGAAATGTCACCTATACACCCTCAATGTCCAAATTTAAGCAGTCACAATTTAGCACTTTTTGTATGAATTAAAAAAACTCGTTTGATACTTTACGTATCAATTCTTTTTAAAGTCATACCGTTAATTTGTTTAAGGACACTCTGGAAAAATGCATATTTTTATTTACTTATGTAGTGTTGCGCACATTTTTATTCTCAAAAACACAGTTTATGGCTTAATTGTACTTAACTTTTAACACAAATTAATACGTTATTTTATTTGCAGTGAGGCTGCATGATAGCATACAAGAGGAAAATTTCCATTATTTAGTATTCGATTTGTAAGTATCCTGCTCTTTATTACAATTAACTGCGATATAAAACTCCTGCGAAATAATTTCATTGTAGTCAAGTATTAATAGAAAGCAAAAATAACATCGCCCCCGCACTCATCCAGGACTTGATTAATTATCAAAACAATTTCTATGTTTTCAATTTATGTGGCCTACCGCCAACTTTTACAAATACATAAATACCTCTTCAATTAAACTAGCATATATTATAGGCCACATCTTTATTTGAGTACGTTATATTTAATGTACTTTAAATTTCAGAGTAACCGGAGGTGAATTGTTTGAAGATATTGTCGCTAGAGAGTTTTACTCAGAAGCAGATGCTTCGCATTGTATACAACAGATTTTGGAATCTGTGAATCACTGTCATCAAAATGGTGTCGTACATAGAGATCTTAAGGTATGCCGATGTTAAAAAAAATAATGTATTCAATTTAATTATTATTTTAATTTTTCAGCCAGAAAATTTACTGCTGGCAAGTAAGGCAAAAGGAGCTGCAGTAAAGCTAGCCGATTTCGGACTTGCAATAGAAGTGCAAGGAGAGCAGCAAGCATGGTTTGGGTTTGCTGGAACTCCAGGATACTTGTCGCCGGAGGTGCTCAAAAAAGAACCGTATGGAAAACCGGTGGACATATGGGCTTGCGGGGTCATCTTGTACATTCTTCTAGTAGGTTACCCGCCATTCTGGGACGAGGATCAACACAGATTATATGCACAGATCAAAGCAGGAGCTTACGATGTAAGTGACCATTTAAATTGTATAATATTCACAAATGCCATTTTGAAGTGAATTTAAGTTTCATTTCATGCTATAAACATAGCCGGTTTAATTAACAACTGCATTATTAAGTCCCTCAGGCACGGCATGCAACATTTTATCAATCTACTAATATATTCAGTTCTCTTTAGTATGCAATCAATAATGTTTGTATTATTTGTGTACAGCAAAAACTCTTATTATTTTTTCATTTTAATGTTGGTTAATTTTTATAAAAACTGTTTTTTTTTAAGTGGGCAAAAAATCATTTAATGATAATTTTATTTTTACAGTACCCAAGCCCAGAATGGGACACTGTTACGCCAGAAGCCAAAAACCTCATCAACCAAATGTTAACAGTAAACCCAGGCAAAAGGATAACTGCTGCCGAAGCCCTGAAACATCCATGGATCTGCGTAAGTTTCTGCCTATTTTTCAATTTTTTTGCCAATCGAAAACCCAACTAATTTTTGGACTAATATTTCAGCAACGCGAACGTGTTGCCTCCGTTGTACACAGACAAGAAACAGTGGACTGCCTCAAGAAATTCAATGCCAGGCGTAAGCTTAAGGTAACACAAACACACATAAACTATTTAAGAAACAACTAAAAGTAAATTTTTAGGGTGCTATTCTTACAACGATGTTGGCTACCCGCAATTTCTCAAGTAAGTAGACATTTAAGGTGCATTATCGATTGTCATTACAAACCTCTAAATGTTTGTGTGTAACAAAAAGTACACTAAAATTATATTTATCTACTTCAAACATTCCCACTTGATATTCTTATTGTCGAATGTAACTTGCGAGCACAACTTGAAAAAAAATTAAATTTGTTGTATATAAAGCACACTTGCATTGCAAATTTGAGAGTAACAATAACTGTGCAGTAATGTATATAAATATAATTCTTCTTTTCTCTTCAATTCTTTCTATGTGAATTAAAACTATATAAAGCACTCTTCATTAATTTAATTATTAATATGTGTAACTACCATTATTTGTGATAATAATTTACATGTGCCGTTAAACCAGTGATACACAAATTTTACTGCAGTAGCTATTAAATGAAACGACTTGTTTGCAAACGTTTATTGCATTTTTATTCTTTTAATAACTCGTTTCATTTAGTATCTATTAAAAAATTATTATACACTACCACACACAACTTTAAATTATTCTACTACTTTACTATTTACACTTTTTTTCAAAAGATTAAACACATGTATGCAGACCAACACACACTGTTTCTATTGACACTTTTTTTTAATTTCATTTGCATTTCCGACTTTTAGACGAATCTCTTAGAGTTCGTTTACTATTTTATTTGTCTGTCATTATTTCCACTTTAAGCTTTTCTTTTTAAACAGACACAGCATGAGTGTGAATAGTTTTACATAGACATTTAGACGGTAGACTATAGATCTTAGATTTTTTTATATATATATTCTATAAGTTATATTCTGCCACTATTTCGAGATACGTCACTGCATTTCTGTACATATAGACATACAACTAATTTTATAACATCCAAATGAACTTCATTTACTTGATCAATACATAAGATGTAGAATTTTTAATCGGATATAATAGTGGCAGAACTTTGTAAAAATGTATAAAATATTAATTAATATATAAATAATTCAGGGTTTATTGATTTCATGAAATCAATATTTTATAGGAGTTCTAGATTTTTAAATTTATTTTTTCTTTGAACGTATGTTATATACATATACACGTTATATACGTGAGAGTAGTTTGTTTTTTTTTCTAAGGACAGAGACCTAATTTCCGTTTTTATATTAAATTTCAATTTTGTTTCTAAAACTATTAATTTATTTATTATGGTAAAAGGCTTAAAATATGATATTAATATAAGATATTATAATACAAAAAGCGTGTAATTTAAGAAAAGAACTCAATTATTATTTCTGTTATGTTGTGAACCTAGTTACTGTACTTTTAAAAGAAGCTAAGCCGGGTCAGCTCAAGAAATATCGAGGCAGGGACGAAGAGATCATAGCAGTTATAAAAAATTGTGAGCATGTGCACAGAGTTAATGAGAGAAAAAGTGACGTCTAGTCTATTAAAAAATTAAATTTAGTATAAAATTCGAGCAATCTAGAATGATATGTTATTAGCATAAGCACTATGTAGTTAAATTTCAGCATGTTAATAATATGTCCTACTGGTTTTGTTCCGACTTTTCACTACGTGTTTTCTACTTTATTATTTTTACTTTAAACTTTCAACTTTCTTATATGCTGCATGTTTGCATCGATCTAGAATCTCTAGTTACGTTTAGTTACAAAAAATAGACCTTGAATTATTTTTATTTGTATAAAACATAGAACTTTATTTTTCAATATACAAAACAGTTATGCACCTAACAATCACAAAAAAAGCACAAACTATAATCACTGTTAAAAAATACACGTATGCATTTAAGCACCATACACTTTTTACAAATTCTAAAACAAAATGTTAATTTTTTACTTTAAAACAAAACATACACAATATTGTCAAAAATAACAAACTTTAAAAAAAAATTAAAACAATACACAAACACAAAAAAAAATATAGTCGATAGAGTGCATTTGATTAGAGTAGTTGGTAACTTTGTTTTGTTGGTTGTGGCGGACCTTTCTATCTGGTCATCCCACTTGTGTACCACCACCTCACTTGACCACTGATTCACCTTGTTGACTGATGCTACTAGAATGCGGTAAGAACACCATACCTGCCACCACCACATTCCCTTTGCCTTACCCTCTGCTACCATGGTTATGTGTCACCATTCCAAGCAGCATCGCCTCAAAAATTTCATTCAATGTGCGATACTGCTTGGACCTCACGAAAATCACAAAAACCTCGCTTAACCCTATCTCCTTGCCCCAATTTTACATCAATTTTTATCTATTTAAATTTAATTAAAAAAAAACTTTTTAAATTCTTGTAGTTATAGATATTTACTTCAAAGTACTCTTTTTTTCGCTTCATTATTATATCGTACAGGATCGTCACCGCTCATGTTATCAAGCACGTAATTTTTGGTTCAATTTTATTGCATCCCAGAAACTTTTCAAATAGGTACTTTTTTTACTTGTAGTTAAATTCAAAAACATGTTTTTCCGGATTGCATGGGAGCTGATTACAATCAAGATCATTATTAAAATGCTAATAAGAAAACACGCACCCCGTTTTCTCAAGTTGTCCCGTATAAGTTCTAAACAAAAACAGATTAAAGGTATGCTTAAAAATGTTCGATATGCACAATTTTTCTGAAACAAACGGACAATTCTTTTATAAATAATTTACTGTGCATACATTGGCGGCCTTATTGCTTTTTGTCCATTTATTAATTAAGCACTTTTGACCTTTTGCAATCGGGCAAAAAGCAATATGTAACGTTTAATTACATTTAAATTTAAAAAAATGCACAACATTTGATATACAATATCATATCAATAATTTATAACACTTGAAATAACATAAAAATATAAATAGAAATAAAATTCTGTATCCTTTCAAGTTCCACATCATCCCTCTACATGCACAAACATCCATATTGTTGCTTAAATGTTGGAAGTGTTACTTATATCGAAAATTGCAGGAAACCCAAACTTTTGAATATCTATTTCAACAACCCTGTAATTTACGATAAAGTGTTTGATAATGTGCGTTGCTTTTGCATGAAATTTTTTTAAATATTAATTTTTGCCCTAAAATAGTAACAAGTGTTTGTAGTGGTCCCTTTGCGAGTGTATTTGTCATTTATTTAATTTACTTTATCCCATCTTTCTCTTTTTTCTATTTTTCTCATCGATCACATCAATCCACTTACATGTCTCATATTTATGGTCGAAATAAACACTTGTATCACTAATGTTTTTAGTGTGTATCACTCATTTATCCGAAGCACATTCGACTTGTACATTAAAAACTCGTATGTGCTTCGGTTGTTACAGATTTTTAAACTAATCATAGATTTGATCATCTGGTATGCATTTTTATTTTCGTTTTACATATTTGTGGTGTTTGTTTTGCATTTTTGGTTGTGCTCATTTTTTACTATTTGCACTGGATGATCATATTACATTTTTAATAATTACTGTTTGTATCTATAAAATACATAAAAACTTGCTTGTTGTTTTATGCAAGCGCATAAAACACCAGTCAGTTTTATCATTCAAATCGTAAAAGGCTCTAAATTCAACTACTAACATGACATTATTCTCAATGTGCAGGTCGCAGTATCATTGTGAAAAAAGGCGATGGCTCCCAGGTTAAAGAATCCACGGACAGTTCGACAACTCTCGAAGATGATGATATCAAAGGTATGTTCGCTTTAAATTTAAGTTTACTAAAGAAAAACATTTCAAGTAAATTTATACATTGCCCTGTTTATAGATATCATTGCTTTGCACATTGCCTTTATCCCCTTAAATAAATATCTAGGCTGGTACAATATGAATATTGATACATAAAATACTAAGTGTTGATGACATCGCATCACACCTTAGATACCCTCGTGTACGTATATGTCTGTGCACGTGTGTTCGTATAACGGCCCGTAATTGCCACACGCATATTCTTTATTTGTATTCCATCTCCAGTTCACCTTACATACCACTGGTTTATAAAATATTTTCAGGACTATGTTGCTATGAGGGTATTTGGCTTAAATAAGTATTTTTTAAGTATTATTTTCTTTTAAATTGGCCGCTCAGAATAAATTTCTGATTGAATTCACATAAATAAGTTATTATATTTATTTATTTAAATGTACACCCCCCAACAAGATAACCTTTGAATATGGGTACCTGAAACGAGTGTTGGCTATACTTTTGTACGGCGGAGTATTGAAGCCGGTAAGATCGAAGGAGACAGATAGTGAGAAACTAGTCCTGTGGTTAATGCGCGAGCGAAAACTGGAGAAAGCAGTGCTGCAGTTCTTCAATACAATTAACTGGAAGCAACTGATTGAAAATTATACATGCGCACTGAACTGAATAATAGTAGCAAGGTACTTCTCTCTCAATCCTACCGACTTCACTTGCAGTAACGGAGGCTCGTTCCAGGTATCCTTATTCAAAGCTTCTAACACAAGGTTCAGAGAAAATCAGATATACCAAATATCATACCACAGAGTAATAAAGTTGCAACATACCACAAACCACCTCCTATTGCATTAATAAAGTTATAATTGTTTCTATTTCCTGTTTACTCACATGTATTTATAATTTCCCACCTGTTGTATTCTGTCTCCTCCAATTATTATCACATCCGCCTTCTCCTCATTTACCACCATTACTTTTGTGTTCTACGAAGTTTCTCCTGGCTTCCTGTTCACATTATTTTATTATCTTGTCCATATATAAAACGAACAGCAGTGGGCTCAGGCTTCCTTCATGTCCGAGTCCAGTTTCCACTGAAAAAAAAAGGACAGATTTAGTTATGTTTGACTATGGCATTTTTGTTGTTCTTACATATTGCTTTAGTTGTAGTAATTTTCCACTTTTCTTTCCGTTACTCCATATAGTTTCTCTCTTCGTACTAGGTCGAATGCCTTCTCCAAGTCAACGAACCTCAGTTACATCTTTCTCTTCTCCTGTGATTTTCGAGAACTTCATTACACTACTAAGGAGAGTGATTCCTCTATAATTTTTGGTGTCTTTTGCACATGCCTCCTTTAAATATGGGTACTATGTGCTTTCCTCCAATCTTCTGAGATTTCTTTTTCCCTCAACACAATATTTAATAAACCTAGTAGTAATTCTTCTCCCATATTCTTTAGCATTTCGTTGTTAATATTATCATGTCCTGGTTCACCATGTTTTAATCTTGCAATAACTTGTAAAAGTTCTCTGTTTTTCCTTTCTACTACCAGGTTGTCAATAATTGATATTTTCCCCCTGCTCATGTTTTCTCATGTGTATTTATGTATGTCTTTGTTTTCGAAAAAAGTGTTCATTATAATGAGGTCATGCAATAAGCAAAAATCTAGCAACCTCCTACCGTTATCATTCCGACAGTCCTTTTCAAAGTTCCCTGTCGTTTTTTTTTAGGTAGCATCCTTTCTGCCTACACTACTGTTGACATTCCCAAGCAACAATTTATTTCCCTTAGTCTCCATCATTACGGCAAAAAAGGAAGATGCATTCACAAATCAAATAAAAAATCAAGTATCAAAGAAAAAATTTGTAGTTGCATTATGGCAACATTACTGTGCGCATACCCTTAACCGATGTGCATGTAGTTTTAGCTCTTTCACAAAAATTGTCTACCAATTTGTGACTAGCCTTAACCAATATATAAGTAGTCTTAGCTCTGTAGCCAAGGCACATTGACTTAGGCTAAACATACATTGGAAATAATTTGTTTCAAAAAAGCTAAGTCTGAAGACACATTGGCTAAGATTACAGGCACAAATCGCGAGTCAATATACTTGTAGCCTTACTCAATGAAATAATATTGAGGCATGCAAAGGAAATAAACACTTTGGATCAAATTATGTTGTTATTTAGAATTATTAAACATATAAAGCATAATTACATTGAAAATAACAATATTTCAAGCAAGAGTGTCATACAGTTAATATAAGGTATAGATATTAATTATATATGAAGAGGATGATGAGATATGTTTAATGAAGTATAAATTGGTGAGTAAACATACCTTGCTGCAGCGGATGAAGCTCTCAATGACATGCCTTGCATCTGAAAATATTAATTAAACTTAACATAACTATAGATGTAAGGTATTCAAGGAAAATTCAAGAGAAGAAATAATGTAAATATATACAAAGGAAGTACTCAAAACACCCTAAAATACAGAGTTTTCTTACACATCCTAAAAGCTTACTTTATAAAATCTAAACATTTAAAAATTGTCCAGCTCTTTTATGAAAGACTATCCGGCAGAAAAATCTGTGTCGATCAAATTCAAATTTAAACTCCTTATAATGTGGAAATAAATCTTTAATGAAGGACATAGGGGTTATTAGGGTCAATTTAGCGTTTCGTCTCTTTAATACGGGATGAAAAAGAAGTGCCTTCCTATTACCCACCCTTAAATATTCCCTGTACCAAACCTCGAGCTGATTTACCATGTTCTCGAGACTACATGCCAAGAGCAAAACCTCCTCGTTAGACCAAGATAATGAGCAACGATTTTTTGTAAAGGTTTAAAGAGGAGACTTAATAGTTATGGGACAGATATCACTATAGCTGCTACAATGACTAGATTTAGGAGCAGGTAAGATTCTCTCCAGCCATCTGGGAAAGTAAACAAAAGTTTATAATATTACTAGTAACAGGTAAGACGCTTCATTCTCAAAGAGTCTGATTCTAAAGCATCAGAAGAAAAAATAACTCAAAACAACACCAAACACCAAATTAATCCTAATAACCCCTATGTCCTACATAGGTACTGATTTTTGTTATTGACAAAAAATTAAAGATTTATCTCTTGCAATAAAATTTGAAATAATTAATTTTTAAATATTACATAACATATTCACAGCTTTTGGTAAGTATGTAGGGCAAGATAATAATTATCAAATCTTCCAACAAACATGTTCCTTATTTATTTTACTCATAAGATAAAAGTTAATGTAATAAGCCAAATGCCCTGATAGTTGTTAAAAGTTTAATAGCTATTGTACAATTTTAACAAATCATTCATCTTCATAATCATCGATACCAAACTTGTAAGTTGATAAATAATATACTTAAATGTGTAGTATTTGTCATATAGACAGCAAATTTAGTCACAAAGCCTAAAAAGCAGTTGGTTTTGCGACTAAGCTGCTCATTTATTATACCATTTGCTAATCCTTCCCTTAAAAATAAAAAGAACATAACATATTTGCTTAATTATTTTTACTTAAAAATATTCCTTGAAAATGTTCTTTTTATAGTTTATATGATATACATTCCCAGCATCATACATGTGCATTATGATTAGAAATGTTGTTTGTGCACCCTCACCTCCCTGTCCCCATTTTTTATAAACACACGTGTCTCACATCAGTTTTACTATTATGCACACTCCAACAAAAATTCCATTAACACGAAAAAATATATATAAAACCGATTCATGAATCCCTTAAAAAAACCCAAAATTACCTATGCGATGGCCTTATTAGATTATATGAATATGTGTTTGTGTTCTGGGCTACTTCGTGTCGCTCAGAAGATAAGAAGGGAGGCGTAGACAGGAGCTCCACCGTCATTGCCAAAGAGCCCGAAGGTAATTCACCCAAAAACAAAACACTTTTTATTTTTTTTATAATTACCTTTGTCGTTTCATTGTTTCACTTTTGACTACAATTTTGCAACTTCTTTTTTATAATAACTATACTCTTTACTGTTTTTTCACTATTTTTAAATTTCTTACTGTTAGTTTACTTTTGTTTATTTCTTTTAATGTATTAATACACAATTGGCATATAAGGTTTTTTAGAAATTCTAAATTAGATTTTTAAATTTGCTTAATTTTGAGTTTTTTTGTTTTTATGAAGTATCAAATGCAGGGTGTCCTTGAACTCGACTTAAATAAAAGGAGTCGAGAGGCCAACGACGTAACCTAAGTAAATGGATGCGTCCGAGGTTTCCAGAGGGACACCCCGATACTCATAAGTTTATTATACGCACCTTGCATCCAATTTGAATTTGACAGTGTTGGATCGTCTGTCTGTCTGTCTTTGTGCAGTTGCGTGTATGAAAGCTACGTGGCACTATAAGCCGTGGTGTTTTACGTTTGTTTTTACTTTACTTTTTAATAACAGAACAGAAATCACTCCTAATTCGAGACCATTTACAAGACGTGGTGGTGATTTGATGTATGTAGAGCTAAAGCTTTGATTGCTTGCATATATTTGATGTTATTAATTGGAAAAAAGGAAATGCAGTTGGGAATTTTATTTTTGAACTGCTGCATTTACTTTTTTGTGTTAAACAATATTAAATTAATTTTTTTACGGTGCCATTTTGTTTGATTTATTCAGAGCCACATTTTACACATACTTTTGTTGTTAATGTTATGTTTTTAATAGTTATGTAGTGTTTTTTTTATTAAATGTATTTGTGAACAATATACTAATCGAAAAATTGTGGTTTTAATTGGCAAGATATTTGTTCGAAAAGAGGTACTAATTTTTTTTTAATAAAAAGCACAAAATTAGATAGCCTTTAGTACTCTGTGTTGCCTGGTAATTTGGCTGTATGCACTTTAGATATGTTTTCAAAATTGCATGTTAGGTAGATGTTTACGTTGAATTTGAGAACATTATTAGTGTATATTACATTATACTTTTAAAAGGTACAAAATTCTTGTCTAAGATTCTTATATGGTATAATATGAATTCTCGTGTTTAAATAAAAATGTATACATGCAAATAAATGTATACATTAAAATCGAGAAGCATTCAAAATAAATTGACTACCATCCAAAAATTTAAAACGTAAATTGTATATTTCAGTAAACATAGCGAGTCTGTTCTGTCAAAGAGGCTCATTTGTAACGGAGCGTTGCGGCGTCACGGGCCTGAAAACTTTCAATAGGTAAACATTAGACACAAATAGGTGCTTTTTCCTTGGAAATTCTCGTAAATGCGCTCCGTTTATTTATCTGACTGGGAATTACCGAATAATTTCCTGATGGACGTCTATTGTTAGGTGAGCATTTAGGTAAACCGTCCGCGCCCGTTTGGTTTCCCTTTTTCCCCAACCGACTCGTTAAAATAGGACTAATAAATCTATAATCAATCAAAAGGAGTGAGGTTGTTAGTTTTTGGTATGCCGTAATCGGAACCGCTGGCGCATCGTAATAATTAGGCACTCTTTCAGTACATATTCTAATTTTATCCATTTTACTTGTATGTACTGCACACGGCTGATACAAAACCGTGCATCTCTTGATGACGGTTGTTTTGTTATCTGGTGTTCTGTTGGCCGCAAATCTGTCTGTTCGTACTTGTTAACACACTTGCGACTACGCTATTACTCATCAAATTAGTCTGTTCGCGATTCACTTGGCCGGTGGCGGCGATTCGTGATTTATTTCTGTCTATGCGAATGCTGAAATCGCTAACTTTTAAATATATTTTTTAAATTATGTTGCAAAGAAAGCATTTGTAATAGTGAAGTTTCGAGCGCTCTTTGAATTTTTCGTTTGCTCAGGATACTTAATTCTGAGATTGAAACACGGCGTTTAAAAAGATAATCGAAAATTGGCTGCTTCGATGACATAATGGCGGCCCTCGCTGCGCTACTCGGGGGCTCCAATAACAACAACAATAATAACAATGGTGGAAGTGGCAGTGGTTCCAAAAGGCAACCTCCTACAACTCAACCATGTATGTACTTAAGTTTCTTTTGGTTTAACTCCTGCGTTACCAGACCCTCCATAGTGAATTTGTATAGTCCTAGTGGTCCTTTGAAAAACTAAAACATGTTCGAATTGTGCATTCTGATTGGTCAGGGGGCATTATGATATCTGGATAAGTTTATTTGTTATTAGAATTACTTACATAGAAACATGCCAATTTATCATTTTAATATATTTAATTATTTAATGTTTACTGATTTTTAACAACAGAAGGCCAGCAGGATGCCATAGAATGTCTTTCAGATACTCTTCTTCTTATGTTTTTCATGTTGATTAGTAAAATATAAAGTTTTCAAAATGTTTAGATGTCTATTAAGAATACATAGGTAGCAGTGTTCCCCAGATCTCTTGGTTATTATTTTCTTGTTGTTTTTCTTTAATTCCAATTAAGGGATGTTTATTGATTTTTAACAATAAAAGAAGAAGCACCAGGGGCCAGCAGGACATGAAATATCTCTATCTCAATTATTTTTGAACATATATATTTCAGATGTTGAAGTTGAGGATACAATTTATCTTATTCTATGCAATTGACCTTCTATCTATTGGTAGTGCATTTGATCTTTTTCAGTTGAAATTTTCTACAAACTTAAAGAGATAGGTACTCCTTGTTGTTTTATTAAATCTGGATAATTGAAGACAATAAATTTCACAAAAATAGTACACCTGTATCTACATTCTTCTTATTAAAGAGACAAAGACTTTTTTAAATAAGAAAAATGTATTAGAAAAAAATTTCATTGTAGTTAAGATTCTCTTATTAAAATTACATTAATTGAGAAATAACAATTTGATTGAATAATATCTAAGACATACCTTCACATCAGCCTGGAACAATATTGGAAATAGAATTATAGACCTACGCATAACAAACATTATATAAAAGTAGCATTAAATTTAAACACAAATATACAAGAAAAATTAAATTAAGATCAATACTATACTCCTTCCTAGTGGATGCAGAAGATACGAGAATTATAAAATATGTCACCTAAAATGATTTTTTAAACCTCGTAGATAAGCTTGGTAAGGGGTCTCAGTGAGAACCTTCAATTCAGCATGGAAAAAAATGTGACATCAGATTATTCCTGATTTAGATTGACAACACTGAGCAGCTAGTCGAAGTATGGTTCTAGATGTGAATGGTGCTGATCTGGATGAGTTATTGGAGGAGCATAGTGAAGAACCTACAATGGACCAACTTAAAGAACTTCACAAGATGTACCAGCAAGAGGTGGTAGAAGAGCGAACAGGAGATGAGATCCCATCTTCCAGTAAGATTAAAGAAGTGTTAACATAGTGAGAGGAAATGAAACCATTCTTTGAAGAAAATCAGCCTAATGAAGCAGTATGTGGGCACACCATAAACTTACGTTATGAAAATATAGTGTCGCATTTTAGAGATATCTTAAAAAAGAAGACAGAAGCAAGTGTTATTAGATAAGTTTTTATTAAAGGAATTACAAAACCATTGCTGATGTTAAACATATTATAGAAGACTGTCCTATACTTTATTTGCAAAGAACTATACTGAAAAACCAACCAAATTTAATGAAAAATCACTTTTTCCTTGCTCTCGTCAAATTCAATCCCAAGTTATATATGCATGCCACAGTTTTTGGAGTTATCCAAACCTCTTGTGCAGACTCAATCTACCTGGATGAAAAATAAGAGTTTGTCAATTCTTGGGGATCAGATTCTTTCAGTCCCTTTTTAAATTAACTTACTGGTTCTTCATTTTAATTCAACATCTTTGCATATTTGTTCAACATCAAATATAATAAAGAAGAAGATAGTACGTTAATACAATTGAAATGTTTATAAAAAAATTTATTAGTTTACTATTTTTAATAATAAAAAGAAACAAAATCATCAAATTCAAAGAAAATTGTTATTGGTACCTTCAGGCTCAAGCATCGGAACGCCACCACCCTCACCAAGAGTTACAAGCACAATAGTATCTCAAGCGATGGCCACACCTGCCTCTCAACCAGGAAGCAGTAGTTCCTCATCACCTCCAAACACCACAAGTGGTGGTATTTCAATGGCTGCTGCCGTAAGCAACTTATTCGGCGCCAACAGGGCTTCAGCCCCGGTGCAACCTCAAACTCTTGCGATGGCGCCACAAGGAGTACAAGGTCAGCCGTTTGACCGGCAGATTGTGGGGAGGTGTGGTGTTCGTTTTGCCATTGCGTTTTGTTTTTTTTGTCTGCTCTTATAACATTTACTGCCCCCTAATCAAACTAACAATAAACTTAAGAACTAAGTGAACCAAAAACTTGTTTTGACCTGTTTGAGTTTGTTTTTTTTTTATTTGTGTGTGTCGATATATTTTACTTTCCATAAATATGCGTTTATTATTATCTATTAACTTAATAGGTAAAAAGCAGAAATATTAGTGATAAATAGGTACCGAAATAAAACGATTTGATTTATTTTAGAAAAGTATTTTTAATTTTTTTCTGTGCAAAAAAAACACGTTGACACAAGTAGTTAAGTAATTGTTGCTTGCTTTTTCAATGGTGATGGAATGTTTGATGTTGCATGCCGATAATGTTTACGCACAACACGATTTCAATCGCATAGAAACAGAGGATGGTGCTGACTTCTTCATGCACAACATGGACCACGTTGAAAATTGGGTCGAGTCCACCATCAAATACGACCGGTTGCCCAAAAGCGAATCAGGTTTGTCGATCGTAACTAACCCTGTTTGTTCTGCTAATTGAGTTTGGATAGAGACTCCTCGCCTATTTGTTCTACTAACTTATAACATAAAAATACATAATACATAATGTAGTTTTTTTTTTATTTTAACGCCTATAGAAGTAGTCCATTCTTAAAAATATAATTTTTTTCATCAGAAATTTATTACTTACATAGTTTAGCGTACACATTTTTCTGAAGTAAATTCACATAAACTCGATATTTCTTTGTGTAGATTGTGTATTCCTATCAAGTAAATCATATATTACATCGGTATTTATAAATTTAATATTACCAATGAATGTTATTAATTTAATAAAACATTTAACGCGTACTTTTTTTTAAAGTGTACCGCATGATAAAATAAATGTGATCAATGTTTCTTTATTTACTTATATATGTGCATGTTGGCATATTTTTTGGTACTTTGCTTGACAAGAAGAAGACTCCATGGTTGTTTCATATCGTCAGTTAACTCCAGAAGAGTGTACTGGTAAGTTATGTTTGGAACTTCGCATGTTTCCCCCGAAAATGTATGCTAATGTACAAGAAATAGCTTACATAAGTTTAAACAAAGCAGTATTTGTTAAAATTGTGCTTCTTAGACGTTTAGATTTATTTGTTAAAAATTATAGCGTATCAAAACTTTTACGTTATTCCCTCTTAAAATGTACGTAACTAATGTAGCAGAATTAAGACCAAATAAAATGTACTGCTTTAAAATTAAAACAAAAATTGAAATTACAAAATTTTTTTTAAATTATTTTTTAAATGTTAAATTTATAAGTTGTATTCTAAACATTTTACTCTATTTCTTCATTTCAAATTTATTATTCTAAGGTAAGATCTGTTACGGTTCCTTCTATTTTTTTTAATTATCTCTCTAAATAACTTAGTTGTAAAAGCTTATAGAACGCACTTGTGTTCTAAAAGCCGACAATGGATTATCGACGAAAAATGGGGTACATCCTGTACGCCCTCAGATGTTAAGTCTACTTTTTATAGACAGACAGACAGACTGTGACGTTGGGTGTTAAGTAGCACCTTAGCGTCTATGAACTGCGTCTGTCTAGTTTTTGCTTTTATACTAACTCGGCTTGTTTGCAATTTTTATTGTAGAAATAAGGATAGTGTGTCCTGATAAGCCGTATTCTCAACTGTCGACAAACTCCCAGAGTTCAGGTACGTCCTGCCATTACAAAAAAGAAAAACACTGACCCCTCTGAGCAACTGAATTACTAAAATTTGCCTTTTGCTGGCTGCGGCTGTTGTGTATCTATTTAATTTGGATTTTAGTGCGACGTGAGCCTAATGTGTTGAAGTGAATTCACTTAATATAGTTTTTTATTTTAAGAAAATACCTAAATTTCTCTGTGCGATTGCAAACGTTTCAACACATTCTCACGCAACCATCCAAAAATCATTTTAGAATAGATTGTACATATCTTCTTAACAAAAATCTTTCGGTGTATATAAAGCATCTTTCATTTTTTTAATTTTTCTACACTTGTAACGTGATTTGTGGTTTGTGCTGAAATTTCTTCGTAACTTCACTTTTTCTTTGATTTGAATGGTTCATTTATACCAGTACAAAAGGCCTAACAACTTAAATGGCAAAATGTGGGTGGGTAGACCTTACAAAATTTTCAAATGAAGTGTTTAATTTGCATTTCATTTCAAAATTTACGTATTTTCGTTTCCAGGAATACCTCTCCTGCTATTTAGGCATATTTAATGCACAAATGGCATATGTATTGCACA
Source organism: Enochrus cinctus (assembly GCA_033557785.1). Classification (NCBI taxonomy): domain Eukaryota; kingdom Metazoa; phylum Arthropoda; class Insecta; order Coleoptera; family Hydrophilidae; genus Enochrus; species Enochrus cinctus. The sequence continues at coordinate 7,872 of JAUIMW010000116.1, read as the reverse complement.
AATAGCATATTTATTCTACAAACTTATTTAGTGCACTAACATATTTAGAGCAAAAACAAAATTTATTAGAAACACTCCGCACTTTTAAAATTACTTGTAATATTTACAAGTGTGCATAGAGGTATGAAGGTTACGAAAATAAATTATTAAAGACTCAATACTCCTTAATCATTTTTAACGACCATGCATGATTTTGCCAACTCTGCTCTTTTAGAAAGTTAAATCTTTACGATGCGCTACTAATGCCTAACAGAATACCTAACGCCGCTAAATAGCTTCTAATGTATAGCTGATTAGTGAATACCTATTTCTATATATCATAAACCAGTGGTACTCGGTGGTTATACCACCTTAACATAGATTTCCTTCTCTTTGATACAAGACGGTAAGTCATCGGCAGATATCTTACAATTTAAAGAACACCAATATTCTGCTGTTGCCTTACTTACCATTAAAAATATTATTATATATATTAATTCTGTTTATTTTCAAATTTGAGATTTTTTTATTTAGGTTTTTTGTTTTTGTTTTATAGAAATTTACAATAAAGTAATATATATAATACACCTAACTGCCTTAATCCTTCCATACTCTAACTAGCCTAAAAGCAAAAGACTTCAATAATAGAGTTGTTGTTTTATGTAGTAGTAACAGTTTGTATTAATGTGACGATGTTCGGTGTGGTGTGTTTATGTTGGGTGTTGGTTTAACAAACAGAAATGGTTGTTGACTAAATCTTTTTAAGTTAAATCGAATGCCTTTAATTTTTAATGTTATTTGTTCTGATTCACAGCAAGAAGGCAGGAGATCATAAAGATGACAGAGCAGCTCATCGAGGCAATTAATACAGGAGATTTTGAAGCGTACACGTAAGAATATAATTATTTACTTTAGTTAAATAAAATGTAGGAGAAATTAGAAAAAAAACATATTTTAAATATGTGATCCAATACTTATATGGTGTTTGCACTATTAAATATTGTTCCTAAAATAGTGATTCTGAGGTCATACTCTTTTGTATGTATTTTTCTTTCAGGCGGAGAATTTAGCGTTAGCAATATGTCATGAAGTACTGGAATAAATTATTTCCACGAATTTTTCAAGTTTTTTAGCAGTCATTCAATTTGTTCCTTGATATTATTATCCGTGTATTCGTGTTATATGTTATCACAAGTTAAATTTTTATATACCACCATGGCCTTCAATTTTATTTATAACCTTTGCTACAAATTGTATTGCTAGTATACAACAATCTTTTATAACTATGCAAAAATTTCGAAGGATAAATACTAATGCTTGCCAGCTTTGCTGCTTACTGCCTCATGTTGTATTGTTCTTCAACAATCATATGAATAATTAAAGTACAATAAAAAGTATTGTTTTATTTGCAGACCACAAAAACGAATGATTATTGATTACATTTAAATATTTTTATACTATGAATACTACTAGCAACATAAAGAAGAATCCGCTAAATTTTTAAAGTCTGTGTTGGATTGTCACCTCTAATTTATCTTAATATTTTGGAGTCTTTTCTTTTTTTATTCTCCCAATATCTATAGTTGTTAGTCAGTCTTTTAACTAATTTTATTTGGGAATATTCTATATTCTATATATATCTATATATATATATATATATATATATATATATATATATATATATATATATATATATAATTAAAAAAAATAAATAATTTTCTTGTTTCATTCAGAAAAATATGTGATCCACATTTGACTGCATTTGAACCTGAAGCCATGGGCAACTTGGTAGAAGGCATGGATTTCCATAAATTTTATTTCGATAATGGTAAATTAAAAAATAAACATATAAAATATTAACACCTAACACGTCATTTCATGTTACAGTGCTCGGCAAAAACTGCAAAGCTGTCAACACCACAATACTTAATCCCCATGTACACCTGCTGGGAGAAGATGCAGCTTGCATCGCATACGTAAGGTTAACGCAATATATGGATAAGTGAGTATCTCTCTTTCTGGGCAATATAAAATATAATTAAAATTAATTTGCGTCGTAGGCATGGGCAAGCGCATACCCACCAATCAGAAGAAAGTCGAGTATGGCACAAGCGTGACAACAAATGGCAGAATGTGCACTTCCACCGCAGTGGAGGTACTGGTGGTGCCGCTTTTGGCTTCAGTGCACACAAGTAGTAAGATCAACTTTTAGAATGGCCGCAGTATGTCGAGGGCCGCTCCACAGATGAAGCCAAATCAACATCCACCCTGACGGCATTGACCCCCTAGAATTCTGCACCAGCAGTCCTTAACGGCGGCGGTCATAAACAGAAAAATGTTTGGTATTGCAACAAAAACAATCTTTCATTCGTTTATTAATGTCAGAGGAACCTTTAGCAACTTTTTTGCAACGATATTTTTTATGTTCACTGCTCAAAAAGCATAGAAGAGAATGGTTGTTGTTGAGGCAATACCCTCTGTACACTTTGCTGGAAGAGATTTTCTTTAATTTCGTCTTTCTTCTAGACATCTAGATAGATACGTCTTAGCTAGGAAATTGAGAGAAAAACACCTCTTAATAATAACAGTTTTTTAATTAATATTTTATTCAGAGGTAACTGATTCCAATTATGTTTCGTTTTTTAATCATTGTAAAATATTTAAAAAAAATTGCATATCAAAAAAATAAACGATTTAATTTGTTTAAGTTACTCCTCCAACTTTTAAATAAGTCGCAAGTTTATGGTATAACAAGTTAAGCAGCTGTCTTCGGCTTAACACAGAGAGGTGTTACATTTGTTATAAATTGTATAAAAGTATTAGGTGATATAAAGGTATTATTATATATATTTAAAAAAATATTTATGTAAAAGTGCAACCGAATCATTTTCACAACAATTCCTCGGCACGAGAGACTTAGAATAGTTTAATATATGTGAAGTGTGTTATGATGTATTTAATAAATTTCTTAAAGTTAGTCTATACAGCTAGCCAAAATTTTAAATTTTAAAAAAATAATCAGAAATGTAATAAAAAATGAAAATAATAAAAAAAATATAAAGTTGTCAGATTTAATCTAAAATTGTTGTTCCATTAGATTTTACACTTTTAATAGTATGTAAAATATTTGAAAAATTAGTATTTTAATATATTGTAAAATTTCTAAATAATGTTTAAACTTTCAAAGACGAAATTAGGGCCCAATTTTGAGCCTTAAGAAAAATCATCATAACAAATTGTATTATGGTACAAGAGGAATTGTTCAATGCAAAATGAATTAGGTTCACTTTGCATGAGCTGCTTTAAATATTATTACCATTAGTAAGAGAATTTATTTGGTTCGTCCGTTAAAAGAACTGATAGAAGAATGAAAACGAGGGGGGGTCAGAGGCGAGCCAAAAAAATTGGAACAAATTTTTAATACTTCTACTTCTAAATAATTATAAAAAAAGCTGATCATATGTTTTGATCATTTGAAAAAAAAGTACTGTTACAGTGTTTTTAGCTCTCTTTTCTCTTATAAAAAATATAAGTGAAAATATTCAATTATAAATATATAAATATTTAAATATAGGTATATAAAGTGACGTGTAATTCACCGATGTATATTGTCTAATTTTCACATTTTCGTCTTCGGTTACATATTATATAAATATTTAAAAAAGAAACTATTATAGACGGTTATTATTTCTATCGTAACAAAGAAAAATTGGGTGTACAGTCTGCTATTGAAATAACACGTATATACGCAGGAGTTGATGTGTACCTAACAATTTTTTTTTTCTAATAATATAAAATAACATCTGATAATGAACACCAAATCAGTTATAAATCTTTCCGTAAATGTATGTACAAGAAAATAAATTTGCTGTACACCCTAAAAATCGCTTATAACTGTACTTGCTGAAATTATCGAATTTAAAGTAAATTATTCACTTCATGTTAGAATATAGTTCTCCTTTTTAGTGAATTTGTAGCTATATAAGGTATAATAAAGTGGTTACTTATTATGTATTTAAAAAAGAAATGATCTTACATGCGGTTTCTTTTAAAATGTGCTAAAGAAACCGCGTGGAGACATATCTTATAGAAAGTCATTCTGTGAATTGACTTTTATGATATAAAGTAAATTTTGGCCTAAACACACAATACAAAATGCACACTTTCCTCTCTAAAGTCAGACCCATGCAGTCCGATCAAAGGCGAAACAATTTCGCCTTGCAATGTTAAAAAGAGGACGAATAAAATATCACATATACATAACTGTTACTGTGGTGTCAGTTTGTTTCTTATGTTGTCACATTCATCGTTCCAGTTTAGAAAAGCCTTTAGACCATTTTACTCGTATAGGGATTATATGTTGATAATATGCTTATTTTTTTATATTATTATGAAAGATTCCTAATTTTAGTTGGTCGTTTTCGCAATACATACATCATTTATTGAATACTTCTCTTTATAACAAATAGTTAATAAAATTATCGTAGGTCATTTTAAATTTTATTATATAGTTTGTAAAGTTGCTCTCTATTTGTTTTATTCACTCGATACTAAAACAAAATATACAGGATTTTTTTATAAAAAATTGTTTAAGTCGAGTTTGGCACTGCCAAGAATATACGTGCCCAAAATAAAACTCGTTAAACATTTTCCAAATAGTTCACAATATCATTACATAAAATTAGGCCTACACAAACAAAAAATCCCGGTGATTAGTAGTTTTAATAAATAATTTACTCATAATAAAATTACCTGTATATTTATATTTAGTAAATAATTTATCGTGCATAAAAAACGAAATGTTGCTGTCAAAGACTGGTTATTACACGAAAAAAAAATGCCGCCTAGGCAAAATGTAGTAGAGAGCAGAATAAAACGTCGCTTATGTGCAAAACGAGGGTTTTTCCTCAAAATGTGTCTCATTTATATCTACACGTATATAATGAATTGTGCGAAATGTGCCATATTTAACGGTGTTTATCGTGCAATGCAGATTTTAATTTATAGTTTTAGCGTTTAAATTTAAGATTTCAAACAGTCACTAAGACGGTATATATTCTCTGGTTAAAATTTATCACATTCGCTAATTCTTTGGAATTGTGCAAAATCAACAAAAAAGTTTTTTGCACACTACCAAGTGATTTTTAAATTTATTTAGTCACATATTGGCCAATGGTGGACTATGTTACGTGGTATTTATTAAAATGGAACTACTTTTGTTTTTTTGTTATTTATAGATTTATATTTTATAGTTTGTTAAAATTTATTTGTAGGATCAAACAAAACTTGAGTTTTTAAGTTTTATCACAACTTGTTATTTTTGTATATGGGGTTTTCTTATGATTTAATGTTAAATTTTTACAGGTGCGCCTGTAAATATTTAATATTAAATTTGTTGTAATATCGAATTTAATGGCTGTAAGTTATGTATGTTTATAAAGGTACCTGAGAAGCTACGCAACCAATAGTCCGTTTAAAAGCCGAGTGCCATTAATTTTTTCATTACACTTGGGAGGATTCCATCTCGAACAATTCACATTACTTTAAATGTCAAGTTTTAACTCACATTCGTACCTCCCAACGCACCTATCTCTCTTTGAATTCTGTCTCTCACCCTATTTTTAATATAGTAGTTTGGCATTTACGTTGTCGGTGTGTCAGGCTGTCGGAAAATGTGAAAAAAGAATTTCCGATATGCAAACGGACAGCCATCTGCCTTTCCGTTTCTCCGGGTGATGTCATGTAAATAATACGAGTCATATTTAGGGTTATTAGTATTATTAATTATTATATGTGTAATTCAATATGTGCAACTATTTAAAAAGCTGTTATGGATATGCAATATGTGAAAACAAAAATTAAAATACGAATTTGTTTTTTGTCTTCGCTTTCATTATTCTCTCTGTCCGTTTGTTATTATAATATATTATGCAAAAAAGACTCATTATTGATATGTACATTTGTAAGCTGTGGACGTATATGCATAAGTTTTGCCCTGTTTCATTATTCATATTTACTGTACAATCAAATGTTTTGAGTATGAGAAAACCACTTTTATGGAGAATAAAATGAGAAAAAAAAAACAGTGAAAAAATCTTTTTTGTACCTTCCTTTCCTTCATATTTTTAAATCTAAGCAACTAAAACAATGGACTTGAGTGTGCGTAAGTATTTCTTGCTTGGTTCACCAGCTTACAGAAGATGGTCTCAATTACTCTTTAATTTTTTGAAATAATATTTTAATGTTAAAGGGCAGGGACTTTCAAAAATTTTTCCGAAAATATGAAAAAACCACCTACAAGGTCCCTGACTATCCGATGGAGATGGGCCTCATGCATGCATACACAACATATCTCCATCGAACCCAAAATGTGTACGGCCCCCCCGCTCGTCTAGCACGCACCATATGCAGACCTCCCTCTCTCTCCAGAAGATTCAGGCTGGCTTGACTCACCCTAATGTCCAGCCATATCACTTGGGACCTTACCTTTTTAAAGGTCGCTGATAATCGAAAATTCAAAACGAATATTAAATTGAAATTCTTAAATAAATTTATTTGGAACTATTATATTTACTGAACAAGTAAAGCAGGTGGTATGCGAGAGGTATTGTCGAACGCATTATTTGTCAAATGTGACAAGAAATTTTATGTATTTCTTATATCTTTTTACTTTCTCAAAAAGATAGATTTTAGATAGCATTGTTTTTTTAGCAGGACGTCTTCTATACAATTTGGTAGTCTTCTTCTTTTTCAAATTTATCTTCTTGAAAATTTTTTTGGTTCTCTGCTGGAAAGATGCACGTAGTCAGCATATAAAATCGATTCAGTTGCAAACGAGCTAGAGCGAGAATCATAGTGAACCATCTGGGTTCTGCCCGTAAGGTAGCTCCTCATCCAATTCCAGGCCACGCCCCTCACGCCATAGGAAAACAACTTTCCGAAAAGTATCTCATGCGACACGCAGTCAAAGGCCTTACTAAGGTCAACGAAGGACGCCTACACGACCTCAGACCTGTCAATAGACCTCTGCAGTACCTCGACCAGGAGCAGAACAGCATCCTCCGTGCACCGACCAACCAACCAAATGCAAATAAATTACAAGGGTATTTTATCTACAACAGAACATAGTTATTGTATATTAGAACTCGGTCCTATCTGACAATAGGAATGAACGATTGCACACCTAAGTCTAGACGACAATGTGACGATAAAACGCAGGCAAAAACATTCTTTAATGACCTTAAGTTTCCTGTCATTGTGTTAAAAATGAGTATTCTAAACAAAAATAATAGAATCCGAGCGAAGCATAGGTATATTAATTAATTGAATTGTGAGGGTTTTTCTGAATCAGCAAGCAGCGAGGATACATAGTTACATTTTAAAAGGGCGATTTTCACCAAGCAAAGCTATATTCTAAAACACTAATTAACATCAAGCGAAGCAGATATCGATAAATGAAAATACAAGGGCTTGTCTGAGACAGCGAACATGCGACCATGTGCAGGTTTTCGTATATTTAAGACATTTATACCAAGCAAAGCAGATATTAATAAAATTGAATTATTAGCGCTTGGCCGATTCTGCGAGCAGTGAAGCTGCAAACATACGCAGTTACACTTTAAAACAGTTATATCAAACCCTCGCTTCAATTTATTAATATCTACTTCGCCTTTTTTGCACGCAGCTTCGCTGCTCGCTGACTCCGGCAAACCGGAAATGATCGTACACCGCTCCAAACTACAATAAAATAATTTCCCATGGTCAACATCTGCCGGCGATTTCTCAGAAATATAGCTATGAAGTATGCCCATGGAAATGTGTATTCCTTACGTCCATGATGTTACTGTATATCTTAGTCCCTGGGCCGACCCGAGGAAAAAAAACATTAAGCTC